>MU007057.1:133077-261107 GCA_010583015.1 Tothia fuscella | reverse complement strand
CCTGGTCTGGTGAGAGAACTACGTTTCGAGGCGGACGGCTCCCGTCTTTGGACGGAGAGAGGGATGTTAGAGCTCGATGTTCTCCCTCAGTCATCGAAGGCGCAGTCGCAATCCGATGCTTCAGTCACTCTTTTCGTCAGCCATCAGTGGTTGGTAGTGCAGAACGAGGATATCCTTTGGCTACCTCCTGACTATCGCGCAACTTCTTCAGCTGTCTTTGGCTCGACTATCGTCTTAGGCCATTCTTCCGGTCAGATAACGTTCGTGGAGATCGATAGCAGCAAGCTATATCGTAGTAATTGAGCTTAGACACCCACCTCCCCTCCCACCACCGTCGCCTTAAGCGCGCTATATAAGTCAACACGGAAGTTCGGACGGTTTGGAAATCAGTACTGATCGAATATTCCGCTGAGAAATACGCTGCTTATCAATGCTACACTGCTAGACGGACTGCTTGGAAATGCTATGCCTGTGGGCGTGCTTTTTCATCGCGTGCTTGCTAATGGTAAGTATATGCTGATGTCATAGAACAATCGGCATCTAGCGCCACCCTGCTTTGTAAGAAGAAGTCGACGGTGACATTCTTTTTTGCGTAGGATGAGGTACGACTGGCTGTTGGCCTCCACTATAATTTAGCTGGCTGCAATAACAATCATAACAACCTGAGAACCAGTAGGCGGCTATTTCAATAGGTATCAGCAGGTAGAAGTGATTATTGAGATGAAGAGCCGCGATAGGCACGAACAGAGCGATCACGTGACAGCTGGTAGACAAACCATGCAAACTGTTCAGCCATGCGCCACAGAGTACCGAAAGATACAATACCAGATGACATCAAAGCGCTAGCAGGGCAGGCCAGTACGCTAGTCTGCTTGCGTAGACGCTAAATCTTTACGCTTCATGCGGGCAGTCGCCGTTGCACCACTCTCCGACGGCGAAACTCTCGGACTTCTAATTCTCTCCCAGCAACATCTCTGTAACTTGGCAACCATAGTCGTTGTTAGCAAGACTGACTAAGCAACCCTCCGAAGTTTGTAAATTGTTTTGTGATTACAACGAAGTAGGGGTCAATAGTTGAAGCGGCATCTGACGCTGCCGATGGAATCATTGAAGCCAGCACGATCATCTGGGTATTTTTCGTCACTGCACGGACGCTAATGCGGAGAGATAGCTAAAGAATAGAGTTAGATCGTCGATCGCATCGCAGAGGCTCGGTTGCGACATTGAGACATTTCGATAATCAATTCGTGTCGGCACACAGTGATTCTCGCCACGCAGTGATGGATATTAGTGATAAAGTCGCCTATCTAAGTTGCTCTAAGAACCGATATTCCTACGTCCGAGTAAAGAATAGACAGTATATTCTACTACTATTACTACTATCGATATAAGAAGGTAAGATGGCGTCCGATCCAGAATACTGGATCTTAAATAAGAAGCTAAAGAAGAACTCGCCTTTCTATATCAGTAATGGAGGCAACTGGAACAAATTGTTTCCTATGGCGGCAGCGTAAGCGTCCGCCGGCAAAGGTCACTAGTAGGCAGCTCCTCAGTAATAATTAGCTCGTGCGGTTAGAAGTTATATACCTTTTCAATTTCGATACTTCCTTTTCGTTTACTTTGCGCAAACTATACTAATCTTGTGAACCATATGCCACCCGCTATTCGCATTGACGTTAAAGGTTAATTGGATGGATGCGTATATACGTCTTCGATCTGTGACTGTCCTTGTCAAGTTCCTCCCTGTATACTCATGTGAGAAGTCGTAAGGATGCCAAGCATTTCTCTCCATCGTTTCACCCTAAACCTTAAATGCTCAACACCTTCTTTTGACATCGGCACTTTCCTGACATTGAAATCACATCACATTATTGTACCTACATTGGCAAAACTGGACGTTAACAAGTGATACTTGATCGGGACGTTAGGTCAGCGATTTTGAAAGTGCCATCCCTGACGCAAGAAGAGAACAAGTTTTTTGGACATACTAGGACAAGTTACAGAACTAAGACTTTGTTACTGGAACCTAGGATTCGGCATAGAGTCCAAAACACAGGGCGTGTATACCTGTGTATCCACAACAGATTACACTCTCTCACTTGTCTCATACTTTTGGAATCCGGTTATGGCGCTGGAGAATGGAACGGAAGGAATGAGGGTGTAAGAATTGAATTCAAAGCGGAGTATAACATTTGCTAAATTAAGCTTCTGTCTTTGATCATGGTGAATACTGCTGGGGGCTGTGAGCATACTGAATGCTTCTCGATCATCGAAATACAATTTTGGTATCGATAAATGCCAGCAAACTCACACACACACATGCCAGCCGTGAAGCGCAAATGTGGCGAATATCCAAACTCAGATCCTGAAAAGGATCTTGAATCTGAGAATGTTCTTGACAAAGACGCCGCCGAAATGTAAATTGCGGCATACCCGTCTGTCAGACCCGAGAAGGTATGGAGAGTAATGTCTCTTCCTGTAACATCTTGACCAAAAGGATTCAGCTCCCGAGCTGCAATGCTCATCTAATCAATTTCATTTTAGTTCCGTCGTGCCCGTTACGATTTGCCTTAGGCCCCGCGCTCTTTGCTGCATGCCGCAATTACCACACACTCTGGAGTCTCTCTCATGGCCATGTCTTTGCTTTCCCGTTTGTCTTTGCTTTCCCGTAATCCCGCTCCAGATACAAATCCGAGCTTCATTGCAGATCCATGATTGACGAAGACTCGTCGACGTGGCTTCGCGATGTGCTGGTGGTATCTGGTTCCCCGTCTGCTTCGAGAGAGGTGCTGTAGACGAAGAAGACACGAGTTTCAACGGCGGTGTTTGTGCTCCTCTCATCTCTCCGTGTGGAGACACTAGTACTCTTTCCTCCCTCCGTCGTGAAATTGTTCAGTAAAAGGCCATTCCCTACCGCGCCGACACCCTCTCCTCCCTCCCCTCCAAATCCATCTCCGCAAAATACCCCTCCAACGCATCCGTACCCTTCCCCTCCACTCCATCCTCTGTCTCAACAGACATACCCAACCTCCTCTCCAACGCCTCCGCCTCCCCCTTCTCATCCTCCCTATGCAGCCTCATCCTCTCACTCCTCTCAAGTAACCTCCCCCAAAGTCCCTCCAAATCCGTCTCCGCCCTTTTTTCCTCGGTGAACATCTGTACCACCAGTGTAATTTTATCGCTCTTTTCTCCGAATCCAACAAATCCCTTTATATTTTCGGGTTTCTTTACTTCTTCGACTTCTCCTGGGAGGGTGGTAGGCGCGGGAGCAGGAGCAGGATCGACCTTCCCAGCGATAACACAGACCCACCCAGTTCTAATGCCATCATCCACCATTCCCTCTCCCTCCTTCCCCCCTGTACCTAGCCCACTCCCCTTTCCGCCCCCCCCACCCACACCAACACTAGCCATCATCTTCGCCCTCCTATTCTTCCGTCTCACCTTCAACTTGAATTCATTCCTCCCGAGCAATCCATCCGCAAACGGATTCATATTATACTCACTCCTGAGGTATCTACAAAATCTATCCGCGCTCACATGTAAATGTTTCTCACTCCTCGCTGTTCCCACTATCATGAGGAGGTTTGAACCTAATGCGGCGGGGGGGTCTAGCGATCGAAGATCGAGGAGGGAGAGCGTGTCTAGGCCGATGGTGGTGGAAAGGTGTTGTAATAGTGGGGAGAGGATGGGGGGAGAGGAGGCGGGGAGGGAGGGGATGAGGTGTTTGTTTGCGAGAGGGCTGTTGATGTTTATGGGGGTTGTTTTTGGTTGGACTTGGAGGTACCAGGGGGTGTATTCTGTGGTGGTTTCTATTGGAGTTTTGGGTGACTTTGGCGCTTCCGTCCATTGAAATGGTGATTCTGGTAATGGATCGCCATTCTGAAGGTCCTTCTCGTGCGCAGAAAGTAATTGTTCTGATCTTCGTGGCGGAATTGATGAGAATCGCCGTCGCGGTGGCGACTGAATTCCTGAAATGGGGGCAAAGCTACGGAGAAGGGACGATTGGCATGAATGACACGTCCAAGACGAGGGACTCAGTGATCTTCGCAACGCCATATTACATACAATTGATGAGATGAGTCGTGTTGAAATGATCGTAGGAGTAGATACCAAATGTCGGCGTTTACATTCGCCGACTCTTTCCTTCCTTTCGCTCCAGCTCCACAAAAAAAGTTGAAGATTTGCCCCGCTGACGAATTGACGAATTCACCAACCACACTTTCTTCCTCCATAATCCACTCAATCATATAACCCTCTCCCTCTCCCTCTCCCTCTCCCTCTCCACTTCTCCAACTCCTCTCGAGAACAACTACGCACACACACACACACACACACACACACACACACACACAAACCAAACCAAACATGGAAGTAATAAACCAACACCCCTCGGCCCACCAAACCGCCGCCACAATCCTCTGCTGCAACTGCGGCACCCCCATCGACGGCACCCTCTCCGCCGGCGCCCTCTGCCAAGAATGCATCCGCCTAACCGTAGACATATCCTCGGGAATCCAACGCGAAGCCGTCTTACACATCTGCGGCGACTGCGACCGCTGGCTTTCCCCTCCCACAAGCTGGGTAGTTGCCTCCCCCGAATCGAGGGAGTTACTTGCATTGTGTTTACGCAAGTTGAGGGGATTGAGTAAAGTTCGTATTATAGACGCTAGTTTCGTGTGGACGGAACCACACTCCAGGAGAGTGAAAGTGAAGATTACGATACAGCAGGAAGCATTCGAGGGCACGATCATACAACAGACATTTGAGGTGGAATACGTCGTCGCCAACCAACAATGTTTCGACTGCAAAAAATCCTACACCCACCACACCTGGCGCGCCTGCGTCCAAGTCCGCCAAAAAGTGCCCCACAAACGCACATTCCTCTACCTCGAACAACTCATCCTCCGCCACTCCGCCCACAGAGACGCAATCAACATAAAAGAAGTACACGACGGAATTGATTTCTTCTTTTCCGCGAGGAATGGTGCAGAGAGGTTTGTGGATTTCTTAAATAGTGTCGTCCCCGTTCATGTGAATAAGAGCCAGGAACTTATAAGTCATGATATACACACGTCGACGAAGCAATATAAGTTCTCTTATTCGGCGGAGATTGTTCCGTTATGCAAGGATGATTTACTGGCGCTGCCAGTCAAACTCGCGAGGAGTGTTGGGAATATCGCTCCCCTAGCGTTATGCTACCGTATCGGCACTGCGATTAATGTACTCGATGCCACGACGCTGCAGACGGCGTCTATCTCTACGAAAGAGTACTGGCATACTCCCTTTGCTTATCTCGCAAACGTGCAAGATTTGACAGAATTTATCGTACTCGATATTGAACCCCTCGGTCCAGTAAAGGGTCACCTCATCCTAGCGGAAGCGACCGTCTCCCTCGCAAACGATATGGATTCTACATACTACGTCCGCACACACCTGGGAGGGGTCCTCCACCCGGGAGACTCCGTAATGGGATACCACCTCACCGGCTCCAACTTCAACAACGATCAATACGACGCCCTCTCCTCTTCACGAGCCCACTCCTCCACCATCCCCGATGTTTTACTTGTAAAGAAACTGTACGCGAGAAAGAAGAAGGCTTCCGGAAAGGCGAGCAGGAATTGGAAATTGAAGAGACTGGCTAAGGAGGAGGGGGATGTGCTTCCGAGGAAACAGGATATGGAGAGGTTGGAGAGGGATTTTGAATTGTTTCTTAGGGAGGTGGAGGAGGATGGGGAGATGAGGGCTGGGATCAGGGTGTATAAGGATGGTGGGAAGAAGGTGGAGAACAAGGATGAGATGGACGTGGATGATGAGACGGTTGATGGGAGTGAGGATGAGGGGGTGAAGATTCCGATGAGTCAGCTGCTGGAGGATATGGAGGAGATGGGGTTGGGGGAGGAGGGTTGATTGCGCGGTGGTTCTGGATGAAGAAGTGAATGGTGATGATGTCGCGTTTGCATGGGTTATGCATTGTTGATGCGTTGAGAAGGTGGGTTATGATTATGCATTGATGATTGATATGGAGGTAAGGTACCTCGAATATTGATAGGGGTTCAAAAGATCAGGCCGCAGATCAAAAGCAGCAAAAACTGCGTTAATGCAATCATAATTTTGGCGATGATGCGGATCCATCCTATATATCCTTGTGGTCTGTTCGTCTTATATGAGGAAGTTAAGCTATCTACACTTGCCCACCTTCTCTCCAGCAGGTGGAACACTGCGATGAATACCTCCCTCGTTTGTCTGTTCATCTATACTAATAGCACCAACCCGTCACACATTACATTCGGGATAGCAGTATACTAGTATTTCGCGTCTTGCAAACAATTATATTGGATCAGGACGGGAGAAGTAGAAAAGCGGTAATAATAATAGTAATAATAATAATAGTAATAATAGTAGAAAACTGTTCAATTTGATTCTATCTCTTTTTTCGTCTACATTGACGTTTTTCGTCGGGCTATATACATTGGATGTTGGATGGTCTGCCTATTACATTGTACTAAGCTTGCTCCAGTTGTAGTTCTCTCTCTCTCGTCCTTCTCATTCATTTTCTCTGCAATTTGCTTAGTCAATACACCCCCCAATCCTCCCCTCAACCCCCCACAAATACTCCCTCGTAGTCCTCTGCCCCGCCATAAAATAAATAACATTCCCCAAAACTCTACTATGAATATTCCACCCCTCCTTCGTTTCCAACAATTTCTCCCTCAAAGAAATAGACGCATTACTGTTATACCCCGATCCTGCTTCATCCTTTAATGCGATAGCGAGGACGGATCCCAAGGCGATTACGTGGGATACTGAGGATTTGTGCGAGATTTCTTTTACGAAATCTTGGGACCAGCAACTCCAGACTGGGAGATTTGTTTCCAGTCCCGATTCCGAGGAAGCATCCGACCTCGAAGTCCCCGCCGCAGATCCCCGTGCCCAACTCCCCTTAAACCCATCCCAAGCACCCCCCCCTTCCATCCCCACCAACCCCCCCAAACTCTCAACAGCAACACTACAACCAACCGCATGCGCCGTATAACTATGCCCATGCAGTAACGCATCCCCCTTCCCCTTATCCCCATTTTCACTCAAAAAAGCATCGAAAATACTCTGACTAGCCGTAGTCGTACAAAGCGGTACAAGACCCCCCGTTAAAAGCTTTGCATTAACGATTATATCCGGGTGGGATTGTAAGAAGGAGGAGCAGTTGAAGCAGCCGAGGCGGTAGAGGCCTGTGAAGACTTCGTCGTAGAGGATGGGGAGGCCGGACCATGCGGTTTGGGTTTGGTCTTGGGTGGGGGAGTTGGGGGTGGAGGGGGTTGGTGGGGTGGAGGCTGTGGGAGAGATGAGGGTGGGTTGGGAACGGATTAGAGTGACGAGGGTGTGTTGGAAGAGGGGGTCGCTGTTGTAAATGTCAGTCGGTGTAGGGGTGGAAGCATAGAAGGAGATACATACGCGAAGAGCATGCCTCCAGCTCCAAGGATAACCGGTTCCATAACCAAAGCACCGAATCTACGTCCTTGCTTCTGGACGAGATCCGTCAAAGTCGCGGTGATGTACTCGATATACTTGCTGTTATCCCGCTTCTGCAGATCGAATATCTCGTTTAATGATGAAAATGTTTGTGCCGTGTCCAATCCGCATGCTGATGCTATCTCCGGTGGCGCGTCTATAATCCATTGCCCACGTTGCAGTTTCACCTGCGGGAAGTGGAACCAATCTTGCAAAAGTCAGTATCATGAACAGAAACCATGGAAGAGCGAAATAGATATGAGAAACACAAAACATACACCCCCTAGGTTTATACCACTCCACCCTATCATTATAAACACTCGGCTCACTCGCATCCATAACCCCCATAGTATCACCATGATAACTCCCCCTCAACCCCAACACCTCAATCCCCATATCCTCCCTATTCCCACTCTTCCCTCCATCCCTATGATCCCACCCATATCTCACACAAGCCGCCCTCAACGCCATTTTAATCCCCACCTCCATACCTGTAGACCCATTATCTGTGTAATACACTTTTGCTAAACGGGGATTTTTGTGGTGAGTCAGAAGGAGTTGTGCTAAATTGAGGGAAGGTTCGTTTATGGCGGATGCGAACATGACGTGACCGTAGCGGCCGGCGGCGTTGGCGGCTGTGAGGGCGAGGGTTGGGTTGCCGTGGCCAAGGCCTTGGGTCCACCATGAGGCGGAGGCGTCGGTGGAGGGTTGGAGGAGTGGTGCATTGCTTTCGGTTTTGGGGGGTCGGGATGGTGATGGTGAAGCTGCTTTGGGGACAGCGGCGAAATCGTCGTTGTAGGCCGAGTCTATCACCATGATATCTTCTTTTGTGCGGCCTTGATGCTGGGTGAAGGGGTACCATATTGCGTCATGGGCTTGTTGGGGCATGGCGTGGAGTTTCTCTATGCGGTTTTCATGGGCGGTGGTGAGGGTTTCTAGGACATCTTGAATGGGTCTTGAAGAGCCAGTGTCGTTGTAGTATTCTTGCATTGCTTTGGCATCCTTTTCAATGCTTGTGGTATCTCTTGGAGGCGGTGGCTGTATTCCGAAGGTGGGTGTTTTTTTTTTCTCAAAGTACTCGCGGAGGTAGTCCACATTCTTGTAAACATCATCCTCGAGGAGAACAACGCCGTTGATGTCGTAGCCTCGGAGGTATAGACTTTCAAACGCGGAGATGGACGTACCTATCCCGCCCAGGCGGTAATCTCCCACTAACAACACGGGAAGGCGAAATGGGCGATATAAATCTGCTTGGGATGTTCCAGATGGTGCTGGTGAGAGCACTCCTCCTGCTGTTTCAACGAGGGCGATTCCGGGACCAGCTTGAGCATATGCGGAGAATTCTGCGTGAACGGACTGTTGGATCTGAGAATCAGGAAGGGTTGCATTATCGTGGGCGAGTGCTAGGTGTGGTGAAAGTGGTTGAGAGAATTGGAAGAGAGTCTTAGAATGAATGTTAGGGACAAATCTGGCAATATGACTAGGGTGAAGCAATCAGCAAAGGTTCCGTTAGCACTAGACAGGTTCAGGAGGAACAGAGACATAATGGTTACACGCGTCTTTTACATGAATAATAGTTATAGAATAGTAAACGATCATCAGAAAGACGATTTTGGAGAGCAATTTGGTGAATAACGGACGAAAAAGGTGATTAAAACGGAGACTGATATGCGAAATTGCAAATGGTACACCAAAGAATACTAAGATATAAAAGTGTGACATTGAGAGTACCTAGAGATCATAGGAGAAAAAGGGACAGATCAAAAAAAGTTGAAGACAGAAGTGAACGGAGACGTTGAGAAAGCTGGAATAACGAAGAACGAGAGCCTTAAAATCTGACTTGATTGATGCCACCATCGAGAAGACCCTCGATTCTTTCCCAGCGTCATTGATTGCCGCCGTCTCCAAGCTTTTAATGTTTATGAGAAATAATTGATAAACGCACCTATTATCCGCTTCATCCAGCGGCCCCGTAGACACTGGCTTCAAATAATGCGTCTTCAGATCTTTCCTCCCACTCAACGCACTACACAGCAACGTCGAAACGATGGTCTTTCCCACATCAGTATTGGCTCCATAAATCTGTAAACATTGCAACTTTGGCCATAAAACAGCCCCGATTCGTCGTTGCATTCTGAAAAGGAGATAGAAAATTTGCAAACAAGATAGCACGCCTCAATAATGCAAGCAAGACCTTTGACAAAGAAAAGAACCACCAACACCACCACCCTGGCCAAATCACAAACGCAATTGATGAGCCAATGAGTGTTTATTGTTGCTGTAAAATAAATAATAGATGAGCTTGAGATCGATGTCCGGCTTCGGATGTCTTTTCGCGTGGACCGTGCTTTTGGTCGGCCCGCGGCGAACGATCGACCTCAACGGTTGGCGTCTTGCACTGTTCCTGCATGGAACGGGGTTGGCCATTATTTGTATATATACCTGCAAGTCGTCAGAATGTTCGAGCAAAAGAATTGAGAAGAGCTTGGAGCTGAAAAATCGAGAAGTGCGCCCGAGGAGAGGGCTTGCGAGATATTTGGCCGCCCTTCTTTTTCCAATCTATTCTGGGCAATTCACACCGCATCAAAAATGGAACCGCATAAACCCAGGAATCAATTGGAAAAGGCTCTTCGCGATAAACTGGATAATCGATATGTCAATTCAACGTTACGGAAACTTACAGCAGCGCCAGAGCATTCCGTAGATTTCTCATCAAACGACTTCTTATCACTCTCCACGTCATCAACTCTACGATCAGCATTTCTCGAAGAGCTTACGCGGCAGGGAGATTTTCAGCTTGGAAGTGGAGGATCGAGATTACTGGACGGGAACTCCAAATATGCCGTTGAATTGGAAAATGAGATTGCCGCTTTTCACAACGCTCAATCGGGAATATTATTCAACTCCGGATTCGATGCTAATTCTGGATTATTCGCATGTATACCACAACCAGGGGATGTTATCGTGCACGATGAACTGATACACGCAAGTGTACACGATGGTATGAAGATGTCACGGGCTGCCCAGAAATTGCCCTTTGCACACAACTGCATGATCCATCTGCGAGAAGTTTTGGAGTCATTAAAATCAGATATCATGATTAGTAAGGGGCCGAAGAATGTCTTCATTGCTGTGGAATCGGTATACAGCATGGACGGCGATATCGCACCACTTGCGGAGATTGTAAGTTTGATTGATGATGTGTTACCATATGGCAATGGTCATATCGTGGTGGATGAAGCTCATGCTACGGGGGTGCTGGGACCAAAGGGGAGAGGACTGGTGTGTAAACTTGGGTTGGAAGACAGGATGTTTGCTCGATTACACACGTTTGGGAAGTCGTTGGCTGCGAGTGGAGGTGAGTTTACTTCCATATTATTCCCGTAGCGTCACTAACATGGACAGCAATCGTGTTATGCTCGCCTCTTGTCAGATCATACCTCATCAACTATGCTCGGCCACTGATATACACCACTTTCATGCCTTTTCCATCTTTAGCGGCAATAAAAGCTTCGTATTCACTGTTGCAAAGCGGTGCGACAGAACCCGTGAGTCTTGTCCCTCTACAATCCCGAGAATTCACTAATCAATCGTAGCTCGTCGACCACCTGATATACATAACTCAACGACTGCACACTCAACTTTTACAACTCTTGTCAAGGAATCACCAGCGCACCCATGTGAGCATGAAAGAAATACTTCAAATCGACGCCTCATGTCCAGCATCTCCAATCTTCGCTCTGCTTACACATCATCCACGAAGTCTAGCGCAGCACTGTCAAGATGACGGATTTATAGTGCGAGCAGTTGTTCCGCCAACGGTACCGACAAGGAGAGTGAGAGTATGTCTACATGCTGGGAATACTGTCGAGGAGGTCGATAGATTGGTCCAAAGAATTGAAGTGTGGGTGCGGGAACAGATTGGAGTAGATTCGCCCCGAGACGGTGGGCTTGAGGTAATCAAGGCGAGGTTGTAAGATAATCATCTCATTTCGAAAGAAGCAATACCTTTTCGAGATTCCATGTCCTCATGTTCTTCTTCCATGTCTTTTAATTTCGCCACTCCGATACCGCAACTATGAATCATCATCCCAGACTCTTGATTTCGACAGAAATTCTTCTAAAAGAGCGTGCATCTTCCAAAGAAAACATGGTTCAATCAGCAAATACAGCATCAAATAATCAACGGTGGTTGTCGGTAAATCCTGGCGCGGGGATCAAAAAGTTTGCCGAATACCCGTTGTGGGCACTCCACTCTGTATGGACAGATGCATGCCCTGGGCGTCAACTAGTCTAGCAGTGTGGGGAAATCTGGAGTCATGATTTTTGCTCGCCTTCTTCGTTTTTTTTCTTTGGGCTTAATCACCTGTCTTTCTCGTCTTCTTTCCTTTTTGTGATCTTTCCTGTATCTTTTCATAAGTAGGTAAACTCGATAATTTCTATATCTTTATCAAGAGAAAAGCTTCCAGAAGGGATGGCGCATAAGTGGCAAGAAAAAGAGCTCATGGACAACGAAAAGTCAGCGTCTTTCAGAGATGATATGAGTTCGAAGGATGAGGAAGACGCAGAACCAAACAACCGCAAATCCATACAGCAAGAAGAAGATGACGCAATCAGAAACGGTGAGCCATCGAATCAAGCGAAGAGTCTTGCACCAAGCCGACAGTCAGATATCGATCCATTTGGCGAACCTCCAGATGGTGGACTCAACGCATGGCTAAAGGTAGTGGGATGTTTTCTATTATATTCGAATATTTGGTGAGTCTCAACATCTACCTGCAAGATCCTGTCGTTAACACATAATGCCCAGGGGATTCACATTAACATTCGGAGCATTTCAAACATATTACCAGCGTAATTTCTTAAAAGACTCGACACCATCCGCCATCTCCTGGATTGGCACTGTGCAGTCGTTTTTTCTCATCTTGGTCGGATGTCTATCTGGTCCACTGTTCGACAAGGGCTGGTATAGAGTCATGTTGATAGGTGGTAATGTGGCAGTTGTGTTTGGGATATTTATGCTTAGTCTTGCAAAGAATTATTGGCAAGTTTTTCTCGCACAGGGGGTATGTATGGGTCTAGGAGCTGGATTACTTTATGTGCCTAGTCTGGCATTAATCGGGTTGAGCTTTTCCACCAGAAGAAGTCTGGCGCAAGGGATTGTTACTTCCGGCATCGCTGTGGGTGAGTGGAATCGCTCCGTCTGAACATGGCTCAAGGCTGACAGTAGATCAGGTGGCGTCGCATATATTATCGCATTTGACCGTATCACAACATCCAGCGGTTTTCCATGGGCCGTAAGAGTTATGGGCTTCATCTCCCTGGGGATCGCAATCATGGCTATTCCCACCTTGCTCTATGGAACGTCATCACTCGCCAAAGCACGGTCGGCAAGGAAATTATGGGACATGACTGCCTTCAAGGATGCAAACTTCCTCATCTTCACCGCCTGCTCATCTTCCACGTTCTTTGGCTACATCGTGCCATATTTCTACATTGCCAGCTTTGGCCAGGACGCATTGAACCTCTCGCGAAACCAAGCACTATACATTCTCATTGGAGCAATATCAGCATCATTCTTCGGCCGCCTTCTTGTAGGTTTCGTCGCGCATCGACTTGGTCCACTCTTCACATGGTTCTGGTGTACAGCTATATCGGCGGTAGTATCGTTTTCATGGATTGCAGTCGACAGTCGTAACGGATTGATCGTTATTGGAGTGTTTTGGGGATTCTGTTCCGGAGGGCTCGTTACCCTTCCTGCAGCCGTGTTTCCCACTTTGTGCCCCGATCAGCGAAGGCTAGGCACACGGGTTGGAATGTCATGGGGTATCTCTTCGTTTGCATCTCTTACGGGACCACCTATTGCAGGAGCTTTGTTGGGTAAAAGCAGTGGACCAGCCGGACATCAACCACGATCTGATTATCTCGGACCTCAGCTATGGGCAGGTTGTTGTTTGCTTGTGGGGTCGCTCTTCGTTTTCGCGCTATGGCTGAAGACTGTGAAGCAGAGGAATCAGGGTATATTCGTGTAGTCAAAAGGGAATTATGAAATTGACGACTCCGATCAAAGAATCAAGAACTCGTCCGCATCCTCAGCTGACCAATCCACGGCTTCGCCACGCATAAATCCCTCCACGTAGCACTGCCCAACCACTTTGGCATGTCTTCTCATTACTATAGGCAGCGGAGAACCGTGCAAAACGCAGACATCGTTGCCTACCGTTACAGCCTCGGGTCCCAAACCTAACTTTCCGCTTTTGGTAACAAAAATGCGTCGTCCAAAAGCAATGCGCGACATGTGGCGAAGCTGTCGTAATAAAGCTTGGCTAGGCGGAGGTATCGGGGGAACACTGCCGACACTTTCACCAGACCGTGATTGAAGAGAAGCAAACCGGCCATATCGGTGGTACGTCTGGAGGAATCGTTTGATTTTTGCAGGGTGCACTGGAGTATAGCCTGTTGCGTTTGATGAGACCGCACTCTCCGCTCCATCAACAATGATTGTGCGCAGTAAGCGTTCTTGAATCTGGGTAGGCTTTCCGAGAGCCCTTCCGAACTTTCGGATCAATCTATCCACGTGCTCTTCCAAGTTGAGAAAGCTACAGATATCACGCGAGTCCCATGGCTTTGAGCTGTAAAAATGGGAAGGAGACACATAGACAACGTGGTCCACAATCTGTCCGCTAGCTCGTAACCCGTATTTCATGTGCGGAACATTTGTCATCTGAGGCTTCGCTGTGTGCTTCCTTCTGAGAGCTGCGGTGAAGGCATCCTGGTTGAAGAGCTTGACTGTTTGGGCGCGTCTCCAATCTGGTACCCAAGAGGGTAAGGTGGACTTCATAGGCCCGGCTCCAATGGCACGATCGACGAATGCAAGCATACTCAATGATTCCTGTCCGGCAATCGCTACTGAAGCGGCATCTACAAAAACATCGACAACACTGGTGCGATAATCTGGTCGAATATCAATGCGGGAGTCCTGTAGCAAACCAAGAAATGCGTACAGCCGATCTCGATCGTCCTTTGATTGGCAGTTCGGCGCAACCTGTGATAACATTGCCCAAAAGGCTTCTGAATTGATGCCGTCATCTTTGATCCGCTGGCGGCGTACGTCCGACATGAGCTGGAGTTGATTGAATCCTGGCGATCGGGTCAAGCACTCGTTGTGTCTGAATTCCAACAATCGGTCCCTTTCAAAGCTAGCTGCCGCAAGCGCGATTTGAAGAAGGGCATCAAGCGGTGCTAGGCGATGACCCATGGCAAACAATACAATATCCGACAGGACGAATTCCTGAAAGATCCAAGCCCTCGTGAACCAAGGGTGCTGAAACAGGCGCACGATATCTCTCCACACGCGGGCATAGTCAGATTTTTCGTCATAATGTGGCTGGATGACTCCTTCAAGAGCATGTCGAATATTCCAAAAAGGATCGGGAGCTGAAATTCTTGGAATGGAAGTTTCCACAAAGTCCAATAGAGTGAACAAGCCCTCTGGTTGAATCACTCGAGGCGATGGATCGAGGAACACCAAAACCTTTTCGGCCTGCTTGTAGATGCTACCCATAGACTTCACCTGATGATTTCGCTCCTGCACGTTAGACTGATCGATGCAAAGCTGATCAATCCAGAGATGCCCCGTGCGACAATGTTGACTTAGGATTGATAAAGCCACAAATAGGCTTTGTGTGATCTTAAGAACACTGGAATCGCTAAATGCCAGGTCGTAATTCCGTTTGTCATCTCCCCAAACATAGGACACGCTTTCAAACGGTGGCGCTTGGTCCAATCCAAACGTTTGCATTTCATACATGAATCGCCCACTCTCGACGAATGGAAGAACAGATAATAGGCGTAAGTGCTGGTCACTCTCCAAGGCTTGGTATCTGTAACTGGGTCGCTTTTGCCACTTGGGAAGTGGATCATCGGGGTCGATAATGATCGTGTCTTCAGTTTCGGTGGTGGTCGTCGTGGAATATGTTACTGATTGCCTTGTCGATTCGCCAATAACTTGACTATCGACAACATTCTTGGCCGCATCCCCGGAAAGTTCGAGCTCCAGCGATACGGCTGAAAATTTGGCGACAAAAGCTGACTTATCGCGATTGCGAAAGAAGGCGTTGGTAGGAGCTTGTGGCGGCGTCGACCGTGTTGCAATGGATGAAGCAGATGCTGCATTGGATGCAATTCGGGCACGCATTGCACGGATTTCCTCTTTGGGGAAGAGGGCGTAATCTTTACCCTTGTTGATCAAATCCAACTGGTGTTCGTCAAACCTGCGAAAAGGTTTTTTGAGAGATCCTGAAGTTGTAGATCCGGCATCCGTGACAAAGTTCTGCGCATCCAGTTGAGATTGTTTTCTAGCTTTGTCTAATCTTTTTCGCTGTTGTTCAAGAAATTTCTGCGCTTGCGTGTCGTTAATGATCCCGCGTTGTTGATAGTGCTCAAGGGGTGAGATGTCATCTGGTCGGACGGTAATTACTGGCGTTTGACGACCAACGCGATTGACTGCCATTGCGCTGTGCCTTTCTGGTGCTAAGACAAGTGGCGCATTACTCAACGAAGGTCCCTTGGCCTTGGCTACTGACCGAGTGCGTGATTGATCTCCACGCAGGCGAGAACCATGTCCGAGGGACGTCTTGTAATTACGTTCTGATTCCGCCTCTCGATATTCAACGCGGCTCTTCAAGCGACTTCGCAGTTGTTCGTTCCGAGCAGTGTTTGTCACAGCCTCACGCTCTCTGGCCCGCTCCATAATAAAGCGCATATCGCTACCGGACATCTTATCTGCAAGGTCGCCAATCGGTTTGTTGAGCTCTTCGTCATCAACAACTGCTGGGAGAAGATTGCGTAGCCGCGTAGATATTTCATCAGGATCATAAAGGGTGTCGCTGGCATACAAATCTGCTTGACGGATACTCGCTCTCATAGTGATTCTGCGATGAGTTGAGTTGGGATTGACCACCGTAACGGATGCGTCAGTCCGAGTTATGGTCTTCTTTTTAAGAACGAATTTTCTGCGTGTCGCCCGACGTATGATCTCAAGCCTGTTCAGCTCTTTTTCCAATTCATCATGATAGCTGGGTCGGAAAAGACCACGGAAAAATCCTTTCCGATCTGTAGTTGAGTCGCCCTCTGTAGTCATGGCTGTCGCATCCCCCAAATGGCGGCCTGGTTTCCGTACCGAGTTCTTTTTCCGCTTGGTTAAGCGACTTATGGTGTCCATGCTGCGGGTTTGTCACACTGATGTTCCGGTACTCTAGACAGTAAAAGCGAAGAAAACAATTCACAGATTCAATCGGACAAAATATGTGGGACTGGGGCAGTGCTGCTGTTGGCGCCGCCCAAAAAGCAAAGGCATTCAATGCTCAGCCCCCTTGAATCTCCCCCGCTGAGGCCGCCCACCGATGGTACTCGGGGCATCTCATCGCACCCGACTGGTATTGGTTTCATCGGCATTCAAAGCTGAAGATAAAGCCTTCTCTACCGATAATTTGCAATATGAGGGTGTATATGATGGATGAAAGGTGTGTATGATCGATGAAAGGTGTGGATTTGTGAAGTGCAAGCGCCGGAGAAAAGTGGGTCCAATCTTCGCACGGCGGAGCTCCCCCCACGCAACGTCAACGAACCAGTTTCGTATACTGACCTACTCTTATAATAAATATACTACTTAAGCCGGGAGTTCTCAGTATCAACTTTGTGGCGTACGAGAGCGAACTCATGATCGTCGGTAATACCATGTACTCAGACATGTTCTTCCATAAAAGCTTCGATTCAGAATTTATCCAAACTGTACAGTAATTAATAACATGTACCAAGAAATTTCAGACCTTCTCCCTTCCCTCTAACTCTAGATTCCCATCCGTCTTAGCCTTTGTTAATGGAATCCCCTCCCTCTGCTTGATTTTCTTTGACTCCTGGAACTGAACCCAACCAGCGAAAATCCCACTCAACATTCCCAGCACGATGAACAAAGCAGTCGCCCATGCAGGTCTGACATACCTATTCTGCCCCCACATGAACCCACAGAGAATGATTTGAAAAATCGTATTTCCCAGCATCATCCACACCACGAAATCCATTTTCCAAATCTTGGTGGGGAGGGCGCGTACTCCTGTCAGTGGAGGAGTTGCAGACTTATCTACCGGATGAGGAAGTAATTTAAGTATCTCCGAGTCCATCGGATGATCAACACAATCCGCCCCTTTCACCGACGGATCCAAATGCTGGCTCCCCGGCAAACGAAACCACCCCTTGTGAGCAGCAGCCAATTTCCTCAGCGCGAGATGCTCATGCCAAATACGATACTGCATCAAATGCCAAAAGTCTCTGCATCTCCAGGGCGCAAGCCCAAAAGCAGTGACACAAAATAACGCCGTAAGAACTTGCGCATCAATCTCGATCCACAAACTCTTACTCGTGTGTTTATCACTGCAATCGGTGACCCAGTTGCCACTTCCCTTTGGTTTCTCCAACCAACACATCCGTGGATCACCAGCCGTACATAGCAGTAAGAAAATCATACCGCCCCATCCTACGATTTGCACTGCGTAAAATACGATTGCGAATCCTAACCAGGAGCGGAATGTGAAGTTTAAGAATGCACGGAAGCCGATGGAGGTGGCTTCTTTCCACGTGTGTTTTGGTGGAAATTTGTAGCCGTTGGGGAAGGTTCCGGAGTTGCTGCGGTTGAGGTCGTAGACTGTCGGGTGGGAGATCAGTGGGTTTGGTTTGAAGGATTCCTCGGTGTTTTCGTCGGCGGTTTTGATGCGCTCCAAGTTGTTGTCATCTGTGGTGTTTGTAGGCCGTGGAGCTCCCGGACTTGGTCGTGTAACATTTCCTGATGCGGACGGTAAGCGCGGTGAATCTACAGTCTCAAATTGCTGTCGTCGCTCCGCGTGTTCTGGTATATATGCTCCTTGGCGGACTTCGGTGAGGGTCGGAGCTTGACCAGCTGCGATACCAGTCATTCCAGACATGCCACGAGGGAAATCAGCTTGCATGAATGTAAGAGTGTTTCTGCGGATCCGTTGCGGCGAGAAAAATCCATCATTATTTTGCGATGGTGTTGTTGGACTTGCATTTCCGTTATCAATCATGGGAGATCCAGGGGGTAGGTCTTCCAGTGCGGTCTGTTGCGGTATTGACATTTCCCAGCAATTGTGAATTTTCAACAGGGCTTTTACGATTAAGTAAAGAGACGGTACGACCCCGGTGCAAAGCCCCGGGATGATATGGCAGTAATAACCCAAATTGCACGAGCCAGCGGATCGCGAAGAAGAGTCAACAAATTTTGCCCAGCTTCCGGCCGTGTCCTTCTCAGAAAGAACCAAAAGTGGACGCCCGCTGAGTATAGCACTGCTCAATGCTCACCAATCGAACTCACAACTGAGTAAAAAGCGTCTTGAGAGAAGGGATGGATAAAAAAGAGTGCAAATGTTTTGACGTGGAAGAGGCGGGGACGTGCGGTTCGAAGACCTACTTCCAAAAGGGGTAAAGCGGCGGCTATGCAGGGTGATGAATAAGCATCCCGTTTGAGGCTACTCCACCAAACGTTGGACTAGATCGTCACAACTCCATTTACCTTGGTATTTGCCGCAGCGGATGCGTCGGATTTGGTTGTTATGTGATGATAAGCTGCAGGAGAGACTTCTCCATCAATCTTGGACCATTCAAGGAAATGGCAAAAAGCATGGACCATATGTATAGGTTATGACGACGGGGTTAATATCCCATCAATACTTTGTGAGTTGTCAAAATCCATCGACTCAATAATGCCATATCTTTGACATTCATCATGTTTTGGGAACACTGCAAAGAAGTGCAAGCAGCTGAAGCCCACGTTCTTCAAGACGGCCGCGTCGACATCAATCTCCACAAAATCCATCAAGGAGCACAAGAATTCTTAAGGCGTACTGCAATCTCAGCCGCCATACTCGAAAAGCAGAATGCTCTCCGAGAATGGCAGCACAAGTCATGGCGACATATCGAGCAACCCAAGGCGACTCGTATACCACGGATGAATATTGCAATCATCATCACGGGATCGCGCGGGGATGTTCAACCATTTATTGCACTTGGTCAAACTTTGCAGAAGCCGCCTTATGAGCATAGAGTACGTATATGTACGCATCCGGTGTTCAAAGAATTTGTCGAGGACAATGGTCTAGAGTTTCATTCGATCGGTGGGGATCCTGCCAAATTAATGGCGTATATGGTGAAGAATCCGGGAATCTTACCAAGTCGACAGTCCATCAGAGCAGGTGATATCCATCAAAGACGGTTAGAGATTGCAGAGATGCTTGAAGGTTCGTGGAAGGCGTGTACGCATGCTGGAGATGGGGTAAATAAAATCGATTTGAGTGCCCATGCCCAAGATGAGGATGTTCTCATGAGTTTACCACCACCATTCATCGCTGATGCTATTATCGCCAATCCGCCATCTTATGCCCACATCCACATTGCGGAGAAACTTGCTGTTCCCTTACACATCATGTTCACAATGCCATGGTCACCAACTGGAGCATTTCCACATCCACTCGCAAACCTCGACGCCAATAAAGTCGACTCCCGCCTAGCTAACATTCTATCCTACCGTCGAATGGATTTCCTCACCTGGGAAGGCCTCGCGGATCTCATAAACCGTTTCCGCGAAAAGACACTGCTACGAGACCCCATCACACCAATCTGGGGACACGACATGTTACCGCGATTACGAGTTCCGTTTACGTATTGCTGGCCTGAAGTTTTGATCCCGAAGCCAGCTGATTGGGGAGATCACATTAGTATAAGTGGGTATTGGTTTCTTTCCCTGGGTTCGAAATTCAGACCGGACGCGGCCTTGCAGGAATTTCTGGATGCGGGACCACCGCCGATTTATATTGGGTTTGGTTCTATTGTTGTGGATGATCCCGATGCGTTTACGCAGATGATCTTTGATGCTGTTGCGAAGACTGGAGGTATGGTTATTCTATGGGAGCGATTTATTTCATTGGCTGAGTGCACATCTAGTCCGCGCACTCGTTTCCAAAGGATGGGGTAATGTAGGTGGAGCAAACCCTCCTCCAAATGTCTACCTGCTTGGAAATGTCCCGCACGACTGGCTGTTCCCTCGTGTCTCTGCCGTTGTCCACCACGGCGGCGCCGGCACTACGGCCATCGGCATTGCATTGGGAAAACCCACAGTCATCGTCCCCTTCTTCGGCGACCAGCCATGGTGGGCTGCAATGATATATCGAGCAGGTGCAGGTCCTGAGGCTGTTCCTTTTAAGAAGCTTACAGCTGATTTGCTTGCGGAGAACATCAGAAAAGCCCTCGAACCGAGTATGCAAGCTCGTGCGAAAGAATTGGCAGTGAAGATTGAAGGGGAAGACGGAACGAAGAAAGCTGCTGAATTCTTTCACTCAACACCACAAATGCAGAATCTGCAATGCTTTCTATATCCCGAGAGAGTTGCCGTGTGGCGGTATCGAAAGACGAATATCCAGGTCAGTGCCCTAGCAGCTGCGACATTGGTGGTGAATGGGATAGCGAAACCAGATCAATTCAAGCTGTTAGTGTCGTTCTCCTTTATCGTAAGCTCCTCCCACTAAGTACCAAAAAGCGTCCGCCACAAGAATTGGTTCACCACAGAAGGCGCCCAAGATCCCGTCTCCGGCTTGGTAGGCACCATTACAACCACATTCACCGGTCTTGTAACCGACCTCCGGGACTTTAAAAAGGACATTTCACCACCAGCGCACACACCAACTGACACCAGCCCACCTGGAAAAACTTTAACTCCCAGAACCACAGACCCGTCAACCAGACGCATCACCAAAGCCCTCGCAAATCTAGGTGTATCTCTCGTAGGCCACAGTCTTAAAGCCCCCATCGCCCTCTTCTATAATGTAGCAAATGGATTTCACAATGCACCCGCCGTATTTCTCTCCGATTCTACAGTCCGCGTACATCCTCAAATTACAGGTCTAACCTCCGGGATCGTCCGCAGTGGTCAGGAATTAACACAGGGACTCTACGATGCAGTAACAGGACTTGTACTTCAACCCTATACGGGTTACAAGCAATCGTCCAGTAAAGGCGAATCTAGAGCTACGGGTCTGGCAAAGGGTTTGGGGAAAGGCATCGGAGGCCTCGTCCTCAAAACCGGTGCTGCAGTCTCGGGTCTCCCAGGTTATAGTCTCAAGGGCCTGGAACGAAGAGTAGAGCGCTGGTGGCGTGGATCGGACGCTTTCCAACACGGTGAAGATACGGTAATAACCCGTGCAAAGGAACATGTGCGGAGCTTACAGTCCGTTGGAGAAAACGCCAGGGGAGACGGATCAAGGAGCGATTCAGCAGGTATGTGGGATGAATCCAAGGGTGCTGGGCTGGAAAAGCGTATTTTGGAAAGTAGAGTGTGGGAAGGCTATAGGCAGTTGAATGAGTCGAGGGCAATGGCGGGGTCTGACGCTCTAGAGAAGGAAATTTGTGAGAGGTGGGATAGGTTGATGGCACAACTTTGAGGGAGGACTGTAGTGACGGATGGACTTTCGCATTTCGATTGAATAGAAATAGATTAGAGGAGCTAGACCATGCAGGCGCCCATGTAATTTCAATCAAACGCACGTGAAGAAAGAAATTCTTGTTTGCTCAAGGTTTGCCGCTTTGCAAAATCCTATGCTAGTATTTGGACTAAACGATTTGTCTCCAGATTACGGTCCAAAAATGATTAATAGTCACTGTGAATTTCCTTCCCAATATAATCATATCAGGAAACTTCTGATATCTACATCTCAAGATTTCACAAATATCCAATGACCTTTGAGTAACGATTATTGTGCTTGAGCACTACTCTGGAATTAAAAATGCTTTTAGAAAGATTATGGAGTGAAAGAAGCCTTGTTTGAGTTTATTGCGCACGGGTTGCTTGAAGACTGTAATTCATTGTATCGTTAACGCTCAAGGATGATGGTTGCCGCCAGCAAAAGATCACAAATCCTGCACAAAACTATCTATGCTCTACTCTGTTCACCTGTATGGGCATTCAGATATGACATGCTTCGGCGACAGGGCTACGTGATACTACCCAAATACGACGAACAATGGGGTCCCCCGCATAACACCAAGGATTCGCAAAAAGAAGAGGAAGACCGTATGGAATAACAGCTTAAGTGAGGGCGCCTCAGACCTGATTAGCTGAGTGGTCGGGAGGGTAGAAGGGATTGTATGTGTGTCAAAGGGGTTGTGTGTATAAGTTGAACGGAAGTTGCCTTGAGGGAAATGAAGCGGACATCCGTTGCGAGAAGTGGATACCGCAGAGATGACGCAAAGCAAAGTACGAGTACAGGAAGGTATGTCTTTCGGACGATGAAGCTCAGTGATGACTTCAACGTTGAACTGCGGGCGTACCTCAAGGTATTGGCTGTGTTGATTGCCCTGCTGGTCATGGTCTCCACTTGCAATCTCCGGAGGTGGAGTAGCCTCGTAGATCTCGAAGCTAGTGTGCGAAAGCGCAGGGGATGATCGGGCTCTCGAGCACTCGGTCTCCTTAGTAGCGTCCTTAGGTGGCTTATGCGCCTGATGCGGACCGTCAACATCTTCGTCGGCCGAGAGGAATTCATCACTGTGTGATTCGAAGTCCTCGGAATCAACACTACTTTTGTTGTGGGACAGTTTAACCCTTTTGGTTTTGCAGTTTCCCTGACCACCATTGATAGCGTCGTCTGACAGGGTTGTCTCCTCATGGGGTCGCTTTGTAACTTCCGTGTTGAGGTTGAGTCCGAAGTTCCCGAGTGCGGTGGCCATCGGGGGCTCTGGCTTTTGCTCCATAATTGGTTCCTCATGGTCAGACTGGGTGTGAACGCTCGTCTCCTCCCATTCGATGCTCTTGGCAATATTTCTTGCTCCAACCGTTGCCTTCACGTATGCGTGCTCTAATGGATCCATGTATTCCTCGGGAACGTGTCCCCAGTGCTCGTCAATGTGCTGAAAGTGTACATGAAACAAGTCAAGCTTGATGTTTGCGTTTTTGGCGAGTTCGGTGGTCTTACCTGGAGCGCGAATACAAAATATTTCAGGTTGCAAATCTGTGCCCCCGCGCTCATTGTGGCGTGGAAACAGCTCTAGCATGCTCAGCTTACACCAATAAGCTGGGTTTTTGAACTGAAGTCCATTGCCGTTGTTTGTGTAAACCCCGAGAACGTGATATCCTATTTCTTCGGGTTCCGCTGGCAACTTGCCCCATACTACGCACAGTCTAACCTTCACTCAAACCCATCGGTCTCCCATCTGCGTCCTTATCATCTTTGTGATCGCACCTTTCTCGGCTCTATTGATCAACGAAGGGTCTTGAACCCACTCCAGTGGCGTGGCCCAGATAAGAGTTGCAGACTTGTACCCTCCATGTTCCAACTCAGCAGGTATCGTTAGAGTCTCGAAGACATGGTCGCTCAATGTCACCGTGCTAGCTGAACCAAATGATGGTACTCGGCTCCTCGAACGATGACTGCCTGATTTCTTGATGGCTTGTGGGGTAGGCGCTGGAACAGCCGCCTTGATGGCCGGCGTGTTTTCTCTGGCTCTGGGTGAAGAGCCCGATGCTTGCTATAGCTTTCCTGTCCGATTGTGATATTGTTGTACAGCAACGGGCACGGAATTCGACAAAGAAATAGTTGCGCTTGGTGTATTCTGAAGTGCTTCGGAATGTCGGGGCGTGAAAATCCTTGACTTGCTTGATGCGTGGAATTGAGTATTAGGAGAGCTGGAATGCGATGTTGTATTGCGAGTAGGTTGCGCGTTGGTTGCACCGCTGGCTAGGTCTCTAACAACCGCTGGCATTTCTCTACCAGCAGTCTGTTGCTGGTTCTTGTTGCCCATGATAATATGTATCTTCTAGGTAGGACTGTTAGCCGGACTTCACTCCTGCGCATATATTCATACCAATATCGTCGCGCTATTATGACCTTTCTTCCACTAGCGATCGATGGTGAGTTCACTGCGTCGGAGGTCTTGAAGATATTGCATGTTGAATGTTGATGAACTTTTCAGGAGTTAGTTTATAAGGCACTTCTTGGAAGGTCGTGGCTACGCCAATAGTTCATCATGTGACTGTGGAATGGGTGTTGGTGTTTTAATATCTGCCAAGCTTTCCCCATTCGGCCACCTCCAGAAGAATCCGCCCTCAAATTGTCACAACCGCGGCTGTTGAGCTCATCAGTTCTGCGATTGACTCAGTTCTCCCCAATTGCTTTGCACTAAGAGCACACGGAAAAAAAGGATCGCAAGATTAGCTCAATCAACTCCTCGCTACCGGGCCCCACCTGACTTCTCATGATTCTTCTGCAAACAAGTAGAGCCGTTCTGGCTTC
Source organism: Tothia fuscella (assembly GCA_010583015.1). Taxonomy (NCBI): domain Eukaryota; kingdom Fungi; phylum Ascomycota; class Dothideomycetes; order Venturiales; family Cylindrosympodiaceae; genus Tothia; species Tothia fuscella. The sequence goes on along the minus strand of MU007057.1, from coordinate 236,253 downwards.
TCGATCTTCTGTCTCTTTGTTTCAATTTGTGCGGCCACTTCTTCAGAGTCATCCGCCATGGCAAGTTGTCTACTTCGCCCAGCAAAAACTCGGTCTGCGTTCTTCCGCTTCAACATTTCCCACGTTGTGAATCTGGTCTCATGATACCCATCGATCGTAGACAGGCCTATATGATCCAACTGGACCGATCCCGCGCCTCAAACCATGGGCTTGTCCAAGATGGTACTGCCCCAAGGCTACATTCCAACTACGCAGGCCATATGGGAGAGTTCAGCCATCCACTGTTTAATCATATCACGATTCAAGCTCTTGATAGCATGGTTGTGGTGTCCCGTCGCCCAGCGAAAGTCTGGATCGCCGTTGGTGTAAGGTGGTTCCATTTCCATGGTCGCGGCTTGATGAATGTATTCACCGTCCAGGAGTCAGACTCTATCCCATACTCCCGAACGCGAGTTTGCGCCTTTCGCTTGGCGTCACGAGCTATGTTGAGTCTGTGGAGTATGTACCATTGACATCTGACCTTCCACTTTTCCACCTCTTCAAAACCTATAAAGTTCGGGATGTTCAATACTTCGTCCTTGTTCTTCTCCACGCTGGCGATGAATTCGGCAACACGCTTTTGCTCAGCTTCCGCTCGGTCTATCTCCTTTTGCTGCTCTTTCACGGCGTTTCGAAGCGCTTCGAGCTCTTCCACTGTGCCCTCCTTTAGCTTAACCAGGTTCTGGAAATGGTTCCAAATTTCACTTTCTATGCCGTCCGACAGCTGTAATCTGCGCGAATTTCGAGGATTATTGCGATGGCGCAAGCCTACAGCAAGCGATGTTTTGTGTCTAGCCTTCCATAGGGCGCGACGGCGACAAAACAGCTTTCTCCGCTCGACTCGCAGGGCGTGTAACGCGTCCTGGTTTCTACATATTGCTGCATTCAAAGATGATATTGTTCGTTGGCTTTCGGTGTCACGCGGGTAGCACCTACCTAAGATGGAATTACCGGATTAGGCTAGTTATCACATGACTAGCCCTTATCTCAGCTACATTACGCGAGACTCTCTTTCTTACTTCTATTCCCTATCGTTTCGCACTGTAATATACCATAATCAAGTCTTATTTACTGCTACCACTCGACCCTTTGACATTCGGCTCCTTCTCTTGCTCTTTTTGCATCATTGAGCAACTTCGTTTCCTTGCTGGTGAGTGCCACTGGTTTTGAAAGTCTTCCGCTCACATGCTCAATCGGTGATTCGATATTGACAGTCTCCGCATGTTGCTTTTCTCTTGATTTTGATGTTTCGGCCAATCTCTCTTTGTTGTCCAGTAACCACGTTGCATGTCGTTTGATTGCGGCCAACAAATCTCGACAACTACCGACGACTCTATCACCGAAGGAGGCGAAATCTTTCTCCATACTCTGGGATCGGCATATGATTTCATATGTCTTCCATATTTGTCTTTCGATCCACAATCAGAGGATTAGAGGGTGCTTTGGCGTGGATTACCGCTGAAAGCGGACAACAAAGAATTCAGACTCAATTGAGGCACAAAGCAGGAAGCCGTGAATGCAGATGGATAGCTGTCTTTGTTTTGGCGAGCGTTCGAGTTGGCCACGTTGAACAACCTGGGAGGCGCAAAAATGCTTCAGCTTATTGGGAAATGAAAAGAACGATGTTCATGGCGTGATGTCCGTTTCGGGGCATCCGTATTACGTTTCCAACCCTCAGAAAACCAATGGTGACAGCCCAGCATACCTGGCAAACCCAAGCATCCATCTTAATATCTCCTCTGTTTCAGGCATGACGCAAACAAACCCCTCAGCACCACCATTATGAAGCTCTCAGGCCTCTAACCACGAGCTCCAAACCCTCGCCGGAAATGATGGTGCGCCATTGATTCTTGGTTATCGATTTTTGGTATGTCATCTGAAGAGAGACGTCGAGTGTGACGACGCTGCCAAGGAGTGGACATCTAAAAACAAAAGCGCTGCACACTAATCTTGAGGGTAATTAACTGCGCATCACGTTGGACTGATATATCGCAATGAAAGATGAGAAGACGCCAGCGTTGGTGCACAACGTGGCATCCATCTATCGCTGCGGATTGTACGTAGTAACATGGATCGCGAATACGTCTGAAATTGTAGAGGTGTACTACATGGTAATGGAATGGAGTGGACATGAAAAAGTGGGTTGAAAATTACAAGCGTGCTCAGATATACCCATTCGTGAGCACTTTTCCTCCTCAGGAGATTTTCTAGAGGAATAAGGTTAAATTTACCTATGAAGCACAACGTACTGTACTAGAACAGCCGCCACGAATGTTACCCCAATTAAGTAACATTCAATTCATCTCCATAAGCGCTGTGCTTAGTTTCTACGATTCATGTGTCTAGCAAGCACGCCCAAAATGTAGTTAGAATATCATATTCTGCTCAAACCCTTGAGGAAGCTGCTAATGCACGCTCCCAATACAAGCCGCAAGATGTTTCAAAGCGTCTCAGTAAAACGATAGAAGTGGAAGTGCTTATTTGACCCAACTTGTGAAAATAACCAATGCCCACTCAAGCTACCGCCGCTTCAATCACTGCACTGGTGCCAACCTCAGCCCGCCAGATATTCACAATCTTGAATCCAGCTTTCCCAAGCAGATCATACCAATCTTCCTCTGTTCTTTCTTTCCCATCCAAGGTGGTCATCATCATAAGATCAATCACAGACTCCACCGGCCCGGCGTTGACATCTGGGAGCACAAATTCATGAATTAGGAGTCGAGAATAATCAGGATCGAGCGCGGGTCTCGTAGCTTCCAGAATCTCCAAACACTTGGCGTCATTCCAATCGTGCAAGACGCGACGAAGATGATAGTATTTGGCTCCCTTGACTGGTTGAGGTTCGAAGAAGTTGTGGACCATGGGCTCAAATCCAATCTCTTTTGCACGTCCAGAATCCAATTGCTCTAGAGTTTTCGGAAGATCTTGGAGGATGAATTTGCCTGGGACCTGCGGGTTCTCGCCCTTGATGGTACCGATGGCCTGTCCCCATCCGCCTCCAACATCAACCAAGGCAACGGCATCAGCGTCTTCTTTCATATCTTTTGAGTCTGCGAGAAAAGAATAAGAGGGTTTCGTCTCTGGCGGAAACTTCTCTTGCATGCTCATGGCAACATCGAAAATCGCGCTTGCCTCTGGATCCTGCTCATAGTCCGTCCAAAGATCGGTTCCGACGACTTGCTTGCAAACATTGTCATCGTCGCTGGCCCAGCTTGACTTCCATTGATGCGCCTTTAGCCATTCGGGAAAAGTGCCAATGATTTTGATTCTTTTGTCGAAATGAGCAATCATCCAACTTTTCAGAACTGGGTCATTTAACGCAAAGGTCAATGGCGTTGCTTCCCAGTGGTTGATGTCTGTCTGCTTCGCAAAGCCCAATGCGCTGACCAGGCGGAGAATGCGCTTGATTATGGTGGAATCAGCTTGGCTTCTCTCTTGCAGCTGACTCAGACTAGTTGGTGATGTGCGAGAGGCAATGCTTTCAAATACTCCAAGATCTATGGCGATACGAATCGCCATGTAATTGACAGGCTGGCAAACGCACGTCAGCGATGCAATTAATTGGACTTGCTGTTGCACGTACAGAGCTAGATATTCCCATCATCGAAAATGCAGGTCCAAGGGCAGTGCCCATCGTAGCTTGTGAAAGGCCAACTAGTTGCTCTTTAGCCGCTGCAATGCCTTTGACATTTTTGGGGTCCTTTTCCGTCAGAGAAAAGTAAGATTCGAAGGTCGCATTGAGTCCTGCTTGAAGCTGCTTGAGAGCAGCGATTTCGTTCTCCATTGCGAACGATTCAACTACTAGGGGAGTGCTAGGTTGCAGGAAAGTTCAACGAGAAGGAAAGTAAACTAGTAGATCATGAGCTGATAACATAACAAAGGTTGAGGGGTTGCTAACGTAAGCTGACAAGCTCGAGCTCGTGTTGTTGTACAACTCTCATCGCTGCTTATATCTGTGGGAAAAGTTGCTGACGTGAGATGAGATTGCAGTCGGGTGCTAGACCCCACCTTATTGGGCACAACGCTGTCTCGGATGACAAATCGGTTGAAAATATAAATGTAATCCCGCTGTTGTACAATTGTTGAGTCTTGGTGTTGAGAAGATGACGAAATAGCCGGGGAGGCACCCACTCGATAGGCCCGAATAGATAATGTGAAGAAAAGGACAAGGGCAGTAATGGCTGGCCTTGATTTCTGCACGAATGCTAGAACCAAATGCTAAACTGAACGAGAACTATGTAGATCGACATGACAAGGCATAGATAGTCGAAATGTCTTTCTGTTTTTCTTGTGTTTGATTCTGCCTCTAAAACTATTTCAACATTCTTCTTCATGTTTATTTTTCGTTTTTTCCCGTTCTTCCCCGTTCTCCTCCATCCTTGTATTTCGAACATAGTAATCTCATCGAAGAATATGTAATGTGCGTGATAGCCCCTTGAAGTAGGCATGTACAAGAATGGATACGAGCCGCCAAGTATAGTAGTAGAATCATCAAACTAGCTCACAAAGAAAGCTGAAATACTATAATCCGAGGGAGGGACATTGATATGGACAGAGACCCTGATGAAAAGGAATCAGAAAGCCACCTCTAAGTAGGCAGTGTCGGCTCTAGATAGCCAAAACAAGTTATGGATGGACAAAGCACGAAGTCTGGAATCATTCCGGATCCTTCATTCTCAGCGGTGCAGCATAATAATAAGTAATGTCACCAACGATTGGGCAGGATGTTTCCTATAAGAGCATGCCCCTGAAGATTTTCCGTGAATCCTGAAGGATCACAATCCTAGACTCACAGCCGGACCTTAGTCATCATCAAGCACAAACATCGAGTATAACTAGTGTAGCAAGTAGATCTTTCTTGGTACCACGGTATATACAGTTAGTGGAAGGCAAAAAAAGAACACGGCAGCTTCTGTTCATCCTTTTTTACATTGAGCAACCATCTGACAACAAGAACTTGCGTCTAAGGACAATGGCGAAAAGCATGCGGCCACAAAGACCTTAAATAATAAGCTGGCTTTCGCTTTCACTGTTGCCTTTTTTGGTATCTTTTGGAAACTCGCTTAAGGCGACTAGCCTTCGACCACCATTAAATCATCATCGCACGTTGAGCACCTTTAAATCTCGCATTTTACCTATACCTTCAACTTCTCTTCATTCATGGACTGATGATGCTTTAAATCTCACGCGTGAGTGCCAGGAGATCTTCGTTAGCGTAGCTGGCATATTCTTTATGTTTGGAGGTAAAGTTCCGACAATAAACGAACTACAATATCGAGTCTACCTCAAATCGTACGCTACTCATAATGATACTCTACAATTACTTCAGTCGCCACTGTTACACGATACACCACCGGTGTACGTTTACGACCGGGGCAGGAATCGAGGTTTCGTTGTGAATATTACGCTGCAACAAGTTTGCGATGTGTATAAATTACCGATAGTAAGCCTTATATCCACGAGTGGGTTGCGAGTTAAAATTCACGCTGACGAATAATCAGGTCAACACAATGGATGCATGTATTTGTCGTGATAAGAACGAAAAGCAAGGAGCGTCACAACCTGGACTACCACGATCGAATTCAGGTATTAAGGATGCGCCTGCAATCTCAAACCTCACAGAAGAGTGTTCAAGAATTGCATGGTATAGTCTCGCATTTGATAAACCACAACACACTTCCAGCTCAGGCTGGTCAAGAAATCGCACATTAGGGGAATATGTTGTCTCTTTCAAATCCCATATCCCAGAAGCGGTTGCCGACCAAATCATGTATTCGCCTGAATTCGCAAGCGCAACGACGCACAAGTCCTGGAGCACACCAAGCCGATTTTTAGCCGTTAGCTTTTATATGGGAAATTGGACTTTGACCCAGCTGTGTGCTCTGGAGAAGATGTCCGAGGTAAGACATTATGAGAAACACCCCTCTTTGTAGAAACAACTACTTACGGAGCAATAGGTCTCGCATGCCGGAGTCTCAGTGGTTGGCCCCGGAACATGGTACATGGGGCCGCAGTAGTATGACGTTGATCCAATTTCGATTACTGTTGACTCCGATAGGAAGAAACAATGGCATTGTCATTGTCAAGTGAGTCTGATTCTGAGAGCTGATACGAATGTGCATTGTTGGAGCGCCTATGGTGAGGTCTATTTGACAGATAATATTATTTTACCATACGTCCGCTTCTCACGTGCATTTAGTATGATTGATTCTTCTTGTCAATAAACCTCTGGATCGTCTCCGAACACAAGGGATATCCATATTTCAGGCTTTCACAAAATAGATATATGGCTTCTGGTTCCCAGTCAAACTGATTGAGTAGCGCTTGGTGCACCAAATGCATGAAACCGTCCTAAGATCCCATGTGCATGTTCAGCTTGAGGGCTAATCAGCGAAAAGGTGTCTCAACAGGATGAGAGCAGAATTCAATGTAGAAAACCTCGGTCCAAAATGGCGGACATCAATTCCCAGACTTCCTGGTTCGTGAACGATCTCAATCACTCCAAACCTTAAATTGCAAATGGTGAGCCTTCTCCAATGCACGCTCTAGGAGATGGTAAGCCCTAATGAAAACAAAATTTGACCCAAGAACATACCATCTCCCGTCGAACTCCAATTTCAAAGACGGCTTCTTGGGAAGTCCACATAGACCTTTCTCGGACTTCCGGGATTCTGGTTCTTGTTAACCTCATACGACGTAGTCTTGCTGTGGACCTTCTTTGGCGAACACTCTTTCGCAATCGGCTTATCTCTGCCCGTTCGGATTCCCTGATTTACTACTTGGTACATGGCTTGCTCCCTGCCAAAATTTTACGCACTGTCGGCAGCAAATTCGTCGTTTGAGTAACACCGGTGCGCTTCTTTGTCGTATCCTCTCTCGTGAAGTGCTTGTTTGCGAAAACCTGACGCGTCTGCTCCTCCACTCGCAGTCAAAGTATCAGCACATATTTGGCGTGGACACAACGATAACAATGGATGGAAGCAGGCCGTGTGTATTGTACTACTTCGTGTATGTGGTCATTCTTGCTGGCGCAGTTGATGGTCGAGCTGGTAGTACTGGTGTGGCCGCAGCAGTATCTCATGCTTACGCTTGTACACATCGTGCGAGGGAAGAGTTTCTTGTACTTTAAAGACTCAATGCGTTGGTGGCAATAGACCGGAATCCCTTCTACGGAGACTGTGCGAAGAACAACAACAGCCCTCATAGAAATTATTTGAATTGAAGGCCTTTTTGTTCGGGAGGATGCGTGGATGGGTATTGAATGTATAATTGGATTTGTGTTAGAGTCTAAGCATCTTGTTGTGTCCGTAGAGAGATGGATGACTCCCACGGTCTTGTCAGATCAGTCACAAACAAACACAATGGAAGGTAACCATCATCTCCGCAATCTCTCGTGATTGTTTAATTGTCATGGCAGGATCGCTCCCAGGCTGAAGAATTTGGGGTTACTGATTTGGGAAGGTATGCCATTTCGAATTTTGATTCTTTGGGAAAGTATCATTTGAATTGACTACAATTTGCGAAATAGAACATAAATACTTGCTAAATAAAAGTAAATATAAATGGCAGAACGTCGTGCAGCCTATGTTCCTTAGCATCCAGTCCTCCGCCTCTGTCTAGGCCGCAAGCTAACTCTCGAGCCATATCTGCAACTTTGCGCTGCCAGTTCATCTTCATCCTCCAGATCAATGCGAGAGCGCTTCGGCGAAGAGCCTTTCGCCGCTCCGTCAACCTTAGCGCCATCATTCTCGTTACTAACTTTAGAGCCCTCAGGCTCTTGGTTTTCAATATCAGAGTTGTTTGGTGCAGTTGCGCCAGCAACCTTCGCGGCACCAGTTAGCGTTTTACTCTCTTCAGCTGCAGCTACAATTTTCTTGGGCCTGCCACGTCCTCGTTTCTTGGGCTTTTCATTATTCGTTGTTACCATAGCGTTAGTCACCTCAGCTGGCTTAGACACTTTGCTCACTTCGGACTGCTGGTTCGTTCCTTTCTTAGCGGAGGTTTCGCCATGGTTTTCACCGAAATCATCACCACTCCTCCTTGACTTGCGCTTTCGTCTAAGGGTATTGGGACTATCCGGAGACTCGACAATATCTGTCTTCCACCCTTTTGGATTGCCTTTCTCTAAAGTCTCGGTAAACGCTTTACTGGCTGGAATGGTCTCCTTGATGGTGGCACCATGCCAAATCTTCATCACCCTCAGATATTCTCCAGCATGATGTTGCCAAAGTGAGAGGTAATGATCTTTCTTTTCCTTGTCGTTAATCTGTGCCTCGTATGCAGTGCGGTATACTTGTTTGGCCTTTCCATGAGCATCAATCATGTCAGTTATTCGGTTCTCCGCTTCGAGGTCGTGGATATATATCATCATCAGTTCCTCTGCGTCTTCCAAGGATAATTCCGCATGCTTGTCGTGGCATTTGAGCTTGGTGGCATTTCCCCTGAGTCTTTCCTTGCGCGCATCAACACTGCCGTCCTTGTTGTCTTTGTTAGGGTCGCAATATGGACATGCGCAAGTAAAACCCCAAGCTGCGAGCACAGTCTGTCTTTCTTTTGGCAATTGAAGATTCAATAGAGCATCCGACTTGTAGTCAATGGTAAGCTCAGTGTCCTTCTCGATGATGTTGACCAAAGTCTGCAGGCGGCCCATGGTTCTATTGTCGGTCTCTTCGTTGTGTTCATCGAGAAATACACAATTCGGTATGCACGAATGATCTTAAGGCGGAGGTCAGAAGTGCATGCAGTAAGGAATGAAAGCATATATTCTTGCCCTCGCTAATAGTCAACCGCAATTATGTAAGGCTTCGCTAACAGAAGTCCATGTCTAGCAAGTTGACTAAGACCGATTTGAAACATATGCTTCTTACCTGGAGATTCGGTACTAGCCAAGGATATATCCCCGTACACACTTTTGGCCCCCTCGTCCAGTCGATCGCTGAACGCATTTAGGGCCACTCGCATTTTAGCGTTGTTGTCCTTTGCTTTTCCACCATAAGTGAGCTGTAGAAAGCGCAATTGGGTGCTTGGGACGAGATCCTCCACTGCTTGATTAATACTGTCCCTGGGTCTGTGGTTCGCGATCAAGGCTTCTTCTTCCAGGAGTACCGTGCCAGCTGGAATACCTGCCCGGCTCGACACCAGCCCCAAACCTCCGTACTTATCTTGGACTACTCTCATGTTTGGGCCAAGATTATATGGAGGAATAAGTTTCTCATAATTTGCATAGTCAACCTTGGTTCTCCCAGTATCACCGTCATCGTCATCGTCATCTTTTTTACGTCTACCACCTTTGGCCGTCTTCTTAGGTACTACCTTACTTGAGCCATCTGGTGTTTTACCAACAGCTGCGGCACCAGTTGCAGTATCCGCATCCCCTTTGTTCGCGTCGGTCTGGTTAAGCGCAGGAGCATCATTTGTTTCCTTTGACCCAGTGACAGTAGTGGCTGGCAGATCCTTAGATTTGCTCCTAGTCCGAGGGGTCGACTGCTTGTCGTTCTTTTCTAAATCTGGTGTCTCTGTTGAACCCTTTGGATAGGCAGAGAGATCATCTTGGCTGACTGTTTGTAGCTTGTCGATGATACCGCTGGCTGGGTGTAAATTGGCATCTTCTTCTTCACCAACGTCCTCTTCGCCCGCACTTTCTTGCCCGCCAGCATCATCTAAACCATCGACTTTATCGGAATTATTTGGCTCATCCGGGTCTCCCACTTCGCTATCCTCCTCGCGCGTATGTGTTGTCTCTTCGTCATCAATCACTAAAAGATCGGCTATAGCTTGCTTTGTTTTCGCTCCTCCAAGGTCGATATTTCTCTTGTTGGCTAAATCTCGGAGCGCGTTCAATTTTTGCTTCATATACTGGTCCGTCGCGATTGAAGGCTTTGGAGCATTTACACCACCATTTGTCCCAGTGAGTTTCGCGATTTTATCGAGCTCAGCTGCTACAGCTAGATCTGGCTTGGTGGAGGCGTTCGTGGGTTTCATCTTACTGGAATTTGGCCCCATTCCCTTGCTTCGAATATCTTCTTGTCGAGTCTCGAGGATGAGATCGAATCCACAAGAGTTTGGTTGAGCCAACCGAATGAAGGTACATGAAAGAAGTGAAAGAACACAAAGCCGGCAGGAATGCAATGTCAATGTTCCGCATTCAGAAAGTCGGTATAACAAAGGACGACAAACGTAGAGAGCCAAACGATAGGAACTCACGCATGGTCAATCAAGAAAACAAATGAGCAGCTGTACAATTTGGCTGTTAAACCTTCCAGTATCACTACCTGAATTCGAGAGTCTTACATCTCTTCCATGGTGACTTCCAGCTCGTTGAATCGTCAATAGCATCAAACTTAGACTTTTTTGTCGCTCTCCTTGTTCTCCTTCCTTCTCCTCCAGTTTCCTCTGTAGCCTTCTCTGCAGGACCAGGACTACTCACAGTCGAATTCAACTTATGATTCCGAGCTGCAGTCAGAGCTGTCGAGAGATCTGCCACCGCCGTAGCAGCTTCAGAGCTTTCAGGTCCGTACTGTGCCAACGAAGTGACCACGCATAAGTTTGCGTGGTACACCCAGTTCATTAAGTCGTGGTGTTGACTGGAGGTTTTATATTTCTCCTGGTAAGCGTCCCTCAGCTTCGGATGCAGGGCGACCCTTTCTTTCATAAGTCTTTGAGTAACGAGCAACTGAGAGTATTCGTGCGCTGATGAGTCCACATCTCCCCGTGTCGTCCGTGGAGCTTTGAACAATTTCGACAAGTCATTAGTCCGATTTCGTGTCACGTCCATGGGCCTTCTACCAATCCCATCGACTTCCTCATTCAGGCGACAGACTTCGCACGTGCAGTGAAAGCCCCAGTTAGCGAGAGCTTTTGGCCTAGCTTCGATAGTACGAAGCTTAGGGGGCTCATCGGGAAGATAGTCGATTGTTAATTCCGTTCCACTCCTTGGTATCGATACAAGCCTACGCAGATTGGGCGTCTATACCATATCTCCCCATGATGGCAGGCTCTATTATGGAAGCCTATCATGTTTAGGAGACTGTATACCGGCTCCGCCAATGCAAGAAAACTTACTGGTTCTCCAAAGATATATCTCCCTATACTGTTCGAGCTCCCTCAGATAATTGGAAGGCGTTGACTTTCATACGAGCCTCAGCGTCGTTCTCAGGCCTATTTCCTGTACCAAGCTGGTAGAAGCGCCTTTTCCGGCTATCCTTCATGTCATCAACATGTTCTTGAACATCTTCGGACTTGGCAATGTTTGTCAACAATGCTTCTTCTTCCATGATGAGAGTGCCAGGGGGGATGTTGTCAACGGAGGTGACAGCTCCCCTCTCCTTGTTGTTGATTTCTTCTACTCGGATATATTCGCCAATGTTGTACGGCAGCGCTGGCCTCTCGATGGTTGCATAGTTCAGTTTGGGATCAGAAGGGTCCTTTGCAGTTGTATCGGTGGCATTTAGGCCTGCTTTGGCTGCCAAGTCGGTCAGATCACGCTAGTCTCTCAGAATCTAAACACATACCGGGTGCTTTCACTTTGCGTGGCGGATTGATGTTTGCGCCAACTAATGCATCTACCATACCCTTCTTGAGATCCCTTCCAGGAGGGTTATATGGTATGCCATTGTTCGCCAAGATAGTTCGCAGCTCAGGGTTCGTTCTTGTCAGATATTCCTTCCTTTAAGATGCTGTAGTCCAAGTACCGACGGTTGGTGCAGCGTTTGCCGCCTTTTTTCGAGCCATCGTCTATGGAATTTGTTCTTCCAGTTTCAGCGAGACAAACAATTCGAGCCCAAAAGGCCATCTCAAGAAGTAATGTCGCATACCTGACCGGAAAAGTAACAAAGACTTTTTAGGTTCGAGGAATGCGATCCACGAATGTCTCGCGCACACGCTTTCGTCAAAAGGAAAAGAAAAACTGGTGTGGGATCTTAACACTTCCTCTTGCTGAACGTGCGATATCTCCTGTAGGCTGTTACAATAATATCGTTCAAGATTAATGACGGTCGCAGTTCTATTCGCCATGAGTTTTGAGGTCACTCCGATCTTAGTACCATATTTGCACCTGATACTGCTGCACCAAAGTCCAAAAGAAATTATGTTCTAACCTGTTGTCAAAGGTATTCGTACCAATCCGCTCTCTATGTTGAACGCCGGATGGAGCTCAGAATTACAGACATTTGAACCAAACTAAGTATAATAACACTAATTCAGTGCATTCACCCTTTCTTTTAATCAATATATCATTTGCAGCCGGGAGTCTTTGGCATCTAATTCCTGTTCCAATATGCTTAGTGATACATTTGTGTATCATTCTAGGATCCCGACGATAGCCTGTGCAGTTTTCAAAAACCATGAGCAGTAAGCAAAAATGCTGTAGGCATCCAGAATCATTGGTACGATGAAACTCGAGGATCCTGTCCAACAGGAACCAATATGAGATGAGTCATCATCTTTGTGCCCCCCTGGACATTGGTACTTCTTAATGATTCACTAAACACTGTCGCTTCGGATCTCGCCTTACTTGCTGCAAAAGTGCCTCGTCGTTCACAGGATCCGAACCAACATCTTCTCCATCAGTTTCTGGCACGGATGATAAGCTCTCCGTGTCGTCTTCATGCTCTCCAGCATGGCTTTCATGCTGCATCTGTCTATCTTCGTTCTTCGCCTCGTCCAGCTCTTCTTCTTCTGTTGTAGCTCCCCTCTTTCGGCTCCTAGTCCAAGATTTTGCGATATCGTTCTGTCCTCGTGTACTTGCTAAGTCCGTTGCTTGTTTGGCTTCTTTCGCCCTCCTGTGAACAACTGCCGCTTTCTGACTCTCCCATAAGAGCTCAGTAGCTTTGATAGCATCCTCGTCATAACTATCATCGCCATGATATACGCCAGCAGCGTCTGAAAACTTGCGTGCATGGTACTTCCACATTATCATATAGTGATCCTTGCGGCTCCCATCTTTACATTCGTTTTTATATGCGTCCTTGTAGACCTGTAAAGCCTTCTTGTGGATGTCCTCAATTGCTGCGATTCGGTTTTCTACACGGAGATCTTCAACATAATCGTACATCACTTCTTCCATGGCTTCTAGAGCTGGTAAGGAGTCTTTAACGAGACTGAAGCGCTTAGCGTTCTCTCTGATCCTCTTTTTGCGTTTGGTGGCGTCTGCCCGACTGACAGGTGAACAGAACTCACAACTGCACTCGAACCCCCATCTTCGGGCAACTTCGCTGTGCCTATCGTCCTGGTCCATGAGTGCAGTCACTTCCTCATCAAGGTAGTCGATGGTCAACTCTTGTCCTTTTTGAATATCAACCAGGCTCCGGAGTGTTCCGACCATAACGTTAGCATCTCCCTCCTTTGATTGCCCAATTAAGATGCAATTTGGGCAACAGGAGTAGTTCACCAGTGATATGTTTCCATAGACGTATGTGAATCCGGGCTTACTACCATGTGAATCGTTCCAGGAGTTGAGGTCCATTCTCCTCTTGTAGCTGTTGTCCTTCTCTTTGCCGCCATACGTCAACTGGAGAAAGCGTAGTTTGACGTCGTCGTGCAATCCCCTAACATCACGACTTAGGTCATTCTTGTCATCGTCGAAAAACGACAAGATCGACTCTTCTTGATAGATTGAGGTTCCAGCGGGTATCAATGATGCACACGATATGATACCCTTGCCCTTTCCTTTAATTTCAGCCACCTCAATAAGATCATTGATTCGATGTGGTTCGAGCTCGGGGTAGTTGTCTAATTTGTATCTGTCGGGGCTTTTCCTATGTACCTTTTTGCGTTTGAGAGTCGTACTTATCGGTGTAGAGTTTGTTATTTCGCTGATTTGCACATCAGGACGCCCGCCAACGTAGATGTGGTCTTCATCATCGGAGTCAGGGATCTGCTGAGACAAAACAGCGTTGTTCTCAATCTCTGTATCTTGTGGAGTGGGACCTTCAGACAGGAGACTTAATTCTATTGCGCCAGCTTTGACCTTTTTGGTTTCTGATTGGATGATAGTTTTCGCTACACCCGCTGCTTTGGCTTCTGCTTTAGTTGCAGCTTTAGCTTCTGCTTGCGCTGCATAACAATTAGTTTTATATCATAGATTGTGGGCAGCTATATGCTTTCCTTTCTTCTTTTCTATCTTCGACGTATTAAAAAAGGGAAGAACACCGTTTGCTGCAACAAGATCGGCGAGTTGCTTTTTCGTAACCTCCAGTTTGCCGCGTGGCGGCTTCGGGATCGGGATCCCTCTATCAACCAAGACTTGCTGCAGATCGGCAATATGGTCTTTAAGGAACCATTTAGGAAACATAGATGGCTGCCATAGTCTAGGGTCACTGTCACAGTGATTGAGACCCATTATGATCAGTTCTGAGGTTGATTGTGATGGTGTGCCGGTGAAAAAAGGATTGCGACAATGGAGATTGGAGTTGAATGATTTTTGAGGAATGAGCTAGTGGGACAACGCAAATTCTAGACCCCGAAGAACATTGAGCACACTATCACAGCCAGCTATTACGCTACTAGTGTGAACGTCAAAGATTTCAGGTGGGGGATAAGGCGAGGCGTGTTATTGTTCAATTTTGAGCGAAAGAATGAGGGGGGAGCGAGATGAGACGGAAAGGCGAAAAGTTTCACATCGCTTCAAAGACCCCAGCAATTCAACGGTTATAAAGAAAACTACTCTCCTAATTTCAACCCCTATACATTTCGGTTGTTCGCTTCGGTCTGTGTTCTTTAAGATGAGTTTTTATTCTTTGATCTCTAATCCCCGGTACTCCCTCTTGACTTTTAAACTTCGGACGTAGCTGGCATCATTAAGGACTATAAACTAATTTTAGAGATTCAGAAAAGCTTTATTATATAATCAGCTTCTGGACATATATTAAAGCTTAGTTCTAGAGGCTCTAGCTATACTAAAAGTCTTATAGATATAGTTTCTCTAGCTTTAAACCCTGTAGAGACTATCCGAGTTTCAACTAGCATAAGGAGTATTTTGGTGCTTCGGATACATAATCAGCAATTGACTTCTACCGACTATTCCTATTCACTATATCACTAAGATATCTTGAACCGGTAACATGATATCTGGTGGCGCTACAATCTTGAAATTAGTCCACGTCCGTTTGATATACCTAATAACTTCTATACTTCCTGTTTGTCAACTAGCCAAAAGCCGCAAGTACACGATATACACAGGTTGAAGCTCTCAAAACGATCTGTCAACTCCTAGAATCACGGGACGTATCTAAGTCTCACTTACTTATATTAGGGGAATATATTTTGATTAGAGGTTATAATTTGAGTCTTTGGCACTTACCAATGGCACGAATTCGCAGATTCCTGCAAAGAGGAAAACATGATGATTGTGACCTACAGGCGATGGTGCTCTTTCAGCCACTATTTCTGAACCTGGATATCAAGCTCATACAGAAGGACATTCGCCATATCCAGCGCATTGGTCCCGTAGCACTCTGGAATGCTAAAAGGGGGCTTTGTTCTAAGAAAGGTTCCCTCAATAAGCACAGGCTTTCAAGCTTTCTCCTCGTGTCTTCAATCGTACCGAGCTCTATTTGTTTTCAATTGCGGTCTTTGATTGCGGTCTTTAGTTGCGGTCTTTGGTTGCAGTGTTGGCTTGCGTGAAAATTTTACTGTATTCACCTGACAGTTTCTTATTCTGTATTAGCAGCGTGAACTAGTAGCCATTCAATTAGGGGGGCGGGGGGGAGGGTACGAGACGCTATGCCTTTATCGCTCGTCATTCTCCTCCATCCAAGGCTGTATCATGTGGGTAGAATGTGGTCTTTGAATCAGAAGGGGTGTTTCTGCTGACAGTGATCGATAATATAGGGGTCATAATGGTCCTACCGATGTAAGAGTACCCGTCGTCTCAATCAGAATCTCCTAGTAACGACGTTAGACAAGTGTGCAGACAAGTAAGCCCTTATAGTTGTTCGGCGCACATTCTCTCGTCTGCGTTTGATGGATGTATTGGAACTCCAAAGCCGCGTGGAGATTAATCGCCCGTGCGGGTTCATGCAGAAATACAACGACAAGACTTAGTATGTCCAGTAGAGACACACCTAATACCTAGAAAATCTGAAACCGCCTTCCGAGACGACTCAGAAAAACTGGGCGTACGAATTATCACCAATCTCAATCCGGCGATCTGCACGCACCCACTTACTACTAAAAAGTTTGACATATAAACCTAGAAGAAATTCGTCAAAAAAAAATAAGAATGCCTCCTGACGGAGTCGAACCGTCGACCTTAGCATTATTAGCATTACTAGTCTACATATGATGTTAGTAGGGCCCAAGGTAGGAGGTAATAACTGACTCACGCTACGCTCTACCACTGAGCTAAGAAGGCTGATATGATTGGCCCATTGGGGAAAATATCAAAGATAATACAATTTGTCTAATCCTTTCTTATTGATTGTTCACCCTTTTTGCTATCTATTTATCTCCCCTCTAATTATACAGGGCAAACAGTTGCTCAAATATTGATTGGGAAAATACCGACTAAAAAGATAGCAGTACTGAGCTCTAGTCAGCGGATCTTATCCTGTATTTCATACTTGATACCATATTGAAGTTAATTAAATCGCTTAAATATCAGTAATTAGGGGCTTCCGTGTTTAACAAGGCTGAGATCGATACAGCGTCGACAAGTAGTTATGCTAGCCTTTTGCTTCCTCACCCACGCCACACTATAGTCTACATTATCCTTAAGCAAAAGACGCTCAATCCCTATCTTCCCATATTATCATCGACCTACGCCAACACTAACAAAGTCAGGGTCTGTAATTATGTACTGTACATGTATTGGACTCACGCTGAATGTTAGGGCATAAAGAAGCAGCCAAGGTTCAAATGACTTCCATTTTTCACTTCTTATTGTGTCCTCTCAGCGTAACTCACCATGTATCCTATCCTGCAAATTTTTGCAATAAGAGTTACCTTGGACTAGGCCTCTAACGGATCGTCGAACCTGCCTTTCTTTCGTGGAGGTTTCGTTAGCTGATTATCAGAGATGTCCGGGCGATATTTCCGCGCTTCCTCATTTGTAAGACCGTGAGCTCCTTGTAAATGTTCTCCGGCTTTCCCCATAAGGCATGTTCCGTCTCTTTGGTGTAGCCAGACAATGCACATCGTTGAGGCTGGAAGTCGGGGTCATGCTGCGCGCACACGTGTGATTGGAGTAACGAACGTGAACCCAGCATCAAACCGCATCCATAAGGACATTTCCTCACCTTGAAAGCGTGACAATTGTCGAAGTGGGTCCTGAAAATTGCCAGATTTTTCAACGAGCGGCTGCATTCGGAACAAAGAACGCGTCCATTACCTGAAAAGCAGGGAGCTTCAATGAGGTTGCTTTCAGCGAGATCCAGCAAGATCCAGCAAATCTGTACCAAAACTTGACTTTCTGTCTTTTTTTTTTGCCGATCGATAGGCTAGTAGATGTTGTAACTGAAGCATTTGTCTCCCTCTTAATGAAGAAGTATTCTTTTTCCTCAGGACCTCAGTTCGATTTGTTGACACCAGTCGATTCCACTCTCAATGGCGACCAGAGTGTCTCTATTCTCCTGCCAGACGATTTTACCTTCACGCTTCAGGTCAAAGCCGTCGCTCCTGAAGTGTATCGTCGTACGGCCCTGGCGTTTTCGTGTAGCTCGAGCCAGTGACTCTCCTCCAGGAAATCTCAGTTACTCTTGAGCGTTACGCAATCGGATGGTGATATCTCCTTCCCCTGTGACTAAATCTTCTTCTCCGTTCCAGAATTCTCTTGCCGAGTATTTTGTCGCTGACCTTCGGCTCACACCTCCCCAAATTTCGCAGTCAATACGTTTGAAAGAGATTCGCCTCTGACGAACACGTCCTCTGGCTTCTCTTGAAGATATTTCGTTGCTCGATTGAGGAAAGCGGGTTGGTAAGAGTCAATTTCAAGGACCTTCTGCTCCAACTCACGGTATGCCCAGAGCTCCTGAACGCAATTGTCAGCAGCGAAGATGCTGTGAGACCCCGTTTTGAAATGAAAGCTGGGCTGCAATCTCTGTTGACAAGCCACAGGTAGAAGATCAGGGCGGCATCCTGAGTAGCTGCGAAACTTAGAGCGCCTACGATTGGGAATGAAGCTTTCGTTGAGCGTCCGGCCATCTGTTAGCGAAGCATCGCACATTATCTCGGGAGGCAGTGTCGTCAGCACGAAACTGCCAGACAAAACAATATGCAAACTCGGGGCTATAACCTTTTTGACCGTCTTTGACTTCGCATCCCAAAAGTCTCCAATATCTCCCTCTTTAGAGTGACAATGGAGCATGATCCGCACTTCTATTTTTACTGGACTTGACGGTCTGGTCAGCCTGGTTCGGGATTGTCCAGATCCCTGCATCTCCGCTATGTAAAATTTCTCGGGCTCTTTATCCACTAGCGAGTTGAGTTCTGTTGCTGCTACATCTGGAGGCGTTTGTAAAAACTCGAACAGCAAATGGACCTCCGAGGCAGATAGTTTTGAAGCTGCTTCTCTGGAGAACAGTGCCGCGATATTTTCCGGCCACATCAGTAACACAGCGTGAGACGATTCCCGAATCTAATGGAAAGATCGACCTGAAGATCTCGGTTCGCTCTTCGCGTAAACTCCCTCAGTTTCACCGCTCATATTACAATTATTGCTCGTGTCGTTATCCCCAATGATGTCATGCTCCTCATAATCCGACTTGGTGCTTTGCTTCTCAAAGTCCTCTAGGAACTTGAGGGGCATGGCATGTTTGTTATCCGGCAACTGGCTTGTCCCGATCACTCTGTCGTCCCGCTTCCCAGTAACAGGCGGCGCATCGTAGGCCACGGAACCTGTTTCTGCCGCATTTTGGCTCGCGCGCTTGTCGGTACTTAGTGAGACCGCGGAGTATGCTTGACCCGACGTTATCCAGTACAAAGTCCTCATGATCACCTCGAGGTAATATGTACTCTCGAGCCTGCTGATGTTTAACAGGAAGCGATTAGAGGGATTCTCTATACGGCGATTAGACAACTCCCTCTTATTACAGGACCAGGTAGCCTCCCTTCTTGACTTTTTTCGGACTGTGTTTGAACATGTCAAAACAATGGACAATATTAGTTTGAAGAAAATACTGAACCAGATCGACGATGGTGATTTTCGGCGAAACGATCTCATTAACGAGGTAAAGTGAGCTCTACAATTGCTTTGATTGTAGCCTCTGATTATTCTCGACTAGTTGATGATGGAAGAGACGAGAAACCTAAAAATATCATTTATGTTCATCGGTCGGCTCGCGGGTATATGGTCTGAAATATCCCAAAAGCACCTAATGCCATCAATGAGAGAAATCCGATACATAGGTTTGACGGATGATTCCCGGTCTCCTGAGCAAATTGAGAGTAAGAGACTGCGTATCGAGAACATGAAGACGCAGACTCAAAATGGGGTCAGGCAGATCTTGAATCAGGTGAGTGCCCCTACATCGGATAAAATCACATTCTAAGTAAGAGATGTAGAGACAAAAGGAGCTTCAAGAGGGGCTGGAAGAACTTATTCGTGAGGGTATCATTTCCCTAAAAAAAGTGAGCACTTGATAAAAGCCCGGTTCCAGCAGTATCAGGCTCTGTTGAGCCAGGAACACACACTGGTGACGATAACATTTGTGTGAAGGCGCTAGTATAAATTTCATGGTCTTCTTTTCGCTTCCAGTCTTACGATCCTTGGGCTTCTTGGATGCATTTGAGGCCCCGAACCGTAGAGTTGAAAGCTTGAAATTATTAAGTCTTGTGTGGACGCCGATCTTCGTACAGGCTCTGACTATCCTACTGCATGTCCAAGCCGACCCAAACTGAAGTCGAACTGTAAAATTTCGGTTTTGGCTATGAACTTAGCCTAACGTCCAGTATTGTAACATCTGGGCGGCGCAGATGATTTGGGCACCGAACAAGCACACCGCTCGCCTAAACGAATAGAGGTTGCTGGCCTGAGGACGAGGTCCCCTCATTGACTACCGGTCAAGAATGGTACTGGCGTCAAGGCATGCTGTGAAACCCCAGATGGGGACACCCAGTGCAGATGACCGCGATCGGCCCGTAAAGGTTCAATCTGTCTTGGAGTGTATCTTGGCTACTTAGTTAGGTAGCTAGTTTTGGCTGCTCATCAGCCGAAACATGTATCTTCCGGTGTCCACCACGATATGTTCCTTGGTATCCGTATTGGGCTGTGGTAGTGTAAGGGTTCGAGAAGTTTGACTCTGCGGTGTTGGGCTCGACTGCTTGGGCTTGACTGCTTGGGCGAAAGTGAGGCGAACGCTCCAGCGCTTCAGCTCCTGGTCCTCTTACGTCCCGGGCGTAACTTGTGTCACACCTTGGGCACTGAACCCCCCTCTCAATCCCTATATCCTATTCCAATTGCGCGAGCCCAAGATAACATGCCGCTCACGCACGGTGCAGCATTGGATACCAATTAGCTGGCTCTACCGTCTCAGTCTCACATGCCGCTCTCGCCTCCATTTGCGGCCTTCTCACTGTTGCAAATCCATGTGAACCCCACAGTTGTGAGGCTCAAATTTTGGAATCCCCAAAAGCGTGTATTGGTAAATTACGGGAAGAGGATGTATTGAATCATCTCAAGTTTACCAACAATATCTCAACTCACCAGGAAAGAGACATCTCTCGCCTCCCTCGTCGTACGCCTTGTTTGGTTTTTGAAAACCCACTAGCACTTATATAGCACTAGGAATGCCGAGACAAATACCATTGTAGCAATACTAAACACCGTTGCAGTAAAGCGTATAGACACAAATACAGACGTCACCCTTATCAAACGTTGCACTTCCCTAGCCTGTGAAATACCTCTCTCTGAGTGAAAGCGCTCAGACTGAATCTATCGATATTACATAAGGCCTGTTACTGAAGGTTGTGATGTAAATAAGGGCCTAGTGAAGTGAGAGTAGAGTCAAAGCCTTGAGCGTAGCCGCTCGTGTTAAAAATTATATTTCGGAAGCCTCGTCGTGATTGTGGCTGAGTACACACATTATAAGATTCAGCTCTTGTCCGGTCTCTACTCTGTACGCTATGCTCACGTGGAGACCAATTACAGCAACTTCAATTATATTTCCCATATAACATTCGGGTACAGTATAATTAGGTGGAACTTGATAGTAACAGGAGAGCAATGCGCATTCTTTCCTTCCCTACAAGGTTTTGTTGTCTGCCCCAATCAATTAGCCTCACCCTTCCTTCCTGCAGCAAGGGTAGAGTAGGATTTGCTCTGGAAGCCGGTTATCTGAACATGTGTATCCGAAGTCGGCAAAACATCTCCAGCGTACTCACAATATAAAGTAGGCGCGGACACACTCCATTTTCAAGGCAAATTGAAACCCAGCCTCCACCAAAAATTTCTCCAATCTGTTCAAGTTGTCCTTCTAGCACATTATTGCTCACTCCAAAGGACGACTGACGTACGCTAATGTATTACTATGTATATATATATCAGACTAACCTATTTTGCGTTTCAGCCCGGGTCAAAGTTTTCACTCAACTCCCAAACTCAAGAGAACCAAAGCCTTGGGTCTTACGCAGATGAGGTTTTACAAACGCTCAAGAGTGATACGCGACCACAACCATGGAAGCATATGTTTTACCGTGAAGATATGAATAAGAGGATGCGTAGAGCAACCGATGTCGCTCGGTATGAAGGAAAGGCCGCTGGACAAACAGTTGATGGTGGAAACTGAACGGTCTCTAGTATGTTACTTACCCAAATGTCTTTTTATACCGTGAACGATGAACTGACCAAGATGCTAGTAGCAACTGGCGATCAACAACCACATTCGTTGGGCATTTCAATATCTGTAGCTTATTTGTAGTAACTCAGTTACGGGAAGGTCGCCGAGTCTATGCAGTTTTATGTAACCATGTGTTCGAACGTGGTCTTTATGAACATGTGCACCCAGTATAAGCTTCCCATCAAGATCTCCTCAAGAATGACATGTTAGCGAATCGTAAACCCACAAAATACTACTGTAACCCTTACTGCAAAACCACATGAATGACTTCTAGCTAGGCGGGGCTGCCCGAGGCTTGAAAGTCCTTACCCTGTAGACCGGTGTGTTCAAATGAAAGGTGACTGCCCCGTGAGAATTTCCAGCTATTCTCCAACTCTAGCTGCAGCACACCCCCCACCACGAGACCATGGGGAAAAGTGATTTTCGCTACATCGAATGGAAGGATCTATATCTGGTCGAAAAACCATATCTAGTCTTAATTGACGTCCCCAAGGATGTGCCAGATCAACGACAGACTAATCCCAGCTTCTCCGGCAATAAAGAAGTGATCATCGAAGACGTTAGACCTCATGCCCAAGACTTCTCTATTGATACGCTTGGTTTTTATGTACATGAACTACAAGAGTCAATTGGAAGGGCCTGAATACTACAGCCGTGATAAAAACCTAGACTCTTCCAGAGTGTGAATCGTTTTTGAAGGAGGCCTGCAGTTCCAGTTGCGCTTACTGGTCTGATTAATTTCTTAAGCGCTGATTCGTTAATTCGTAAAATCGACTTTAGCCAGCGAAAAGGGTTATTCAACAATACCACTACCGCCATCATCACTGTAACTACCTTAGCTATCAAGTGATCATCAATAATGTGGTGAAACGCGTAGACTTCACGAGGAAGAAGTCCTGCCGCGCGCGCAGGGCTAAGAGGCAGATTCTGGCACACAAACCACCAAAAATTAGTATAACCACATTGTGGGGACGAATTAGCAATCACAACTCGCGTTACTACTCGGACCTAGCAAGTGCTTCGTCCTCCGTGCTTACCAATTCACTTTGGCGTGCCCAAGAGGTGATTGAGTATCTTATACTGATACTACACTGAGAAGGCCACGATACTACAATTACGCGCTCCAGCGATCTCGTTGAACGCCAAACGGATACTTCGAAGGGTATTGTATATACCTTGCCGTTAAGAATAACACTCCTTTACCCACCCGGGGAATTTCAGTTTATCCCCAACTATTCTTTGAAAGAGGTCGTACTTTCCAAGGCTGGAAGGGATCTCAGTCCTCTGCCAGATAGGGTTTTTCTTGTTGATGAAGCCCTAAGGGTTGTTATCACGCTCGTCGTGAGGGAGGAAGCCTTCGTCGTTGATGTCCTGCTCACCGAACTCTTAACGAGAAGTCGTGTTTCTTTGTAAACGTTAAGTATGGGATGCATTTGCCTAGGGAGCTGCAAAACGTGAAAGTTACCATCTGGAGTGGACGCTTGTCAGGCTTCGTTTGAAGTCGGTCAACGAAGTTCAGATTGACAAAGCCAAGAACCCTATTTAGTGCCCTAGCCTTAGCATCCGCTTCGCCCCTACCGTCGGGCGAAGCGGCTGGAGGACTCCTGTTGCCAGAGTTTTCGGCGGCATTATGACGTTGAATACCAGTGGCAGCAGCGCCATTGGGTTGGCCATTGTTTTCGTTTCCCGGTGGCATCGGTGTGTTATTCATCTTTTCCATTATTGGTGTTTTTTTTTTGCTTGTATCAGTGATTGTATCAGACGAGTGTCTTGTATGTTTCTTCGTAAATGAAAGCAATGAGAGGAACGAAGAAAAGTATGTGTGGGCAAAATAGTGGGTCAAATATTGCTCTGTGCGTCTTCTGTGAGACTGTTAAACTGGAGGCAAATTGTATCGTGGCCGTTGTTGTAGGCTCCCCTTTTAGGAAGGAAATCTTCTTACGTCATTTCTTGTTTCCAACCTCCATTCAGACCCGCTACCACCATTCCAAGATCTGCACCAGCATGAAAGGGCCTCCTGCAGCATATTTCCTCTGATCAGCTAGAAAATCAACCACGCACTCCCAAACAATAGACCTTCTCAAAACCCCATAGCTCCACCTACCCCTACCAACCCCTCGACTCTCGCCATTGCCCTGCGCATCCCCGTCCCCACCACCAGTCCCACCTTCTACCTTTGCGCCCCCCAATTTCTTCCTCTCTTCCTCCTTAGCTTGCCCAACCTTCCCACCCGGACTAAGCCCATACAAATCATGACCATCATATTTTTCCTCCTCCAGAGTAATCTCCCCCTTCGCATCTGCTTGTGTCTTTCGCCTTTTTTGGTTGGGAAATTCCCATGGAGTTTCGGTTGGTGTGGTTGCGGGGAAGTCAGAATTCTTCGCAGCATCGCTCTGTGGCTGCTTTGAGATTGGCTGATCGGTAGACGGCGTGTAATGTGGCGAAAGTAATTTCTTGGGGATTAGAATCTTTCGGCTGGGAGTATTGGGGCCGGGTGAAGATCCGTGGGGATCGTTGGACGACATCTTGTGGCTGTTTTGGCTTTATGTGCTGTTCGGTGAGATTTGTGCAGGTGGTGAGATTTTTGTCAAGATAGAGCGGGGATCGAAAGTGAGAGAAGAAATCCAATGGGTGTCTGCCTCAAAAGATTTAGGCATGACCCTTGACGAAACCAAGAGAGTCTAGACAGAGAGTAAATCTGAGGTTGAGAGGTCTGATTGTCAAACCCGCTACCTAGAGCACAATGCCAACCCAGCAACCACGCCATTTCCCTTCACGCCGGTTCCATCAGCACTCCGATTTCCCCAGGCAACTGATCTGATCCACTACCTAATCCTCACTCGTCACCAACGCCACACAACTGAACCTCTGCTCACTCGCCTTCTCCTGATTAATAATCCTCAATGGACCCCTCTGCAACGCCTTCGTACACAATACATCCTCCCCCTCACCTAGCACACCCCTATCAACAGGTCCCTTCCTCCACCCCTCCAACTCCCACAAATGCCCATCCTTCCCCTTGACAAACGCCGTAAACGCATAGGGGACCGGTTCATCAATAGTGGGTGAACGTGAATCTCCAGTTTGTGCTGCGGCTTTGTGTGCGGTTTCCAATATCTCCGAGTCGTAGAGTAAATCTGCTCGTTCTGCGGATTTGAGGGGGATAGCTTCCGCGAGTAGTTTTGCTAAATCGCTATCTGGGCCGATGTTTCGAGCAGCTTCCCCATTTGTAAGACAATGCAACAATCCGATTAACCCGCATGCATGCCCTATAGTCTGGGGAAACCACATAACGGGCTCGTCAGGTCCAGAGCCCTCGTATGCGATCATTGCGGCTTCCTCCTCCGCGAATGCTGCATCTGAAATTGGGGATGAGGGCCAGAGGAAGAGGAGGGCGTGGCAGGGACGTGGGATGAGAGCGAGGAGTTCTGGCTCGTGGAGGGAGTAGACGTCTTGGAAGGAGAGGGTTGGGGAGAGGCCCAGTTTGTGGGCCAGTCTGGTCATTACTTCGGGGTTGTTTTCTAAGAATGGGAGGATTAGTACAATGTCAAAGTTAATCATGTTTTTCTGTACGGTGGCCGTACCCAAAGGAACCCATATCTTCTTTGAATCCTTGAGGACGTGTGGATCAGACATTTTGATGTATTCTGAAAGTTTTTGGATCATTTGGTTGGGTTATTGTGGAGAAAAGAGCGTGGTTTATGTTTTTATTTACAAGTCTGCGTCCAGCGTTGATGCCTAGGAATGACGGTGGGGTGTTGTTGCCTCTTTCCGGCGAAGCAGGACACCGCTTGACCAATATTCATGGCGGGCATCCTGAAAGTATTGAAATTGAGAATCTTGCCTCCGAGGGAAAGCGATTGAAGTTTTGAAACTACAAAAGATGAGACGAGACGAGATCGATTATCTGGATGTCATAGCTTTGCACAGTACGGCCCTTCCCGTCATCTAGTATGGATCAACCCACCTAACACCTCGTCCTCGGGTTCAACTCTCCATCCTACACCTTGTCATGTTCCAAGTATTTAGCAGTGCAATCTCTGCAACACTACTGCTCAATCAGGAATGAGGGTTTATCCATCATGTCCAGCCCGAATTGCTTCCGGCGCACCTCGTTTGGGACAAATCATTAGTCTCAATAGCTTGGAAAGGACGTCAAAGGACGTCAAAGAATTTCCCAATGCAACGATTCCTGGTAAAAGCACTTCCGCTTTGCTAGCGGTATCTCTTCTTTGCCAGTCTGAAACAAATGGGCTATGAACTTATTTGCTTCACTCCACTACGCTCCCAGTTGACGACTCGATTCTGAATAACCTTGAGGAATTGATATCTAGGTTTACATCCCTCCAATCTGGAAATATGCCAAAAGCACCAAAACAACCCGCCAGGCCCCGAGGCAAACCCCTCGAATTCCCAATGATAGTCCCCGGCTCCAAAGACCTCCTCCTCCTCAACCTAAGCAAAACCAAGGGCAGATTCATCCAATCAGCAGTAGACTACATCCAAGAAGACGTAGAACTCATCTCCGAACTCCCCCTGATCTTCGACATCCCCAGCGAACCGCGAGATACATATGACCGCCGCGCAGAAGCCTGCGTCCGTAGACTACCCGCCGACAAAAAGCGAGGTTTCTTCAATCTCCACCATAACGGGTCTGATGATATAAAGCACCTCATGGCGCTTAATTGTTTTGCCGGATGCGGACCACGCGGTGAAGCCGGACGTACCGTGTATCATTGGATTAGTCTTTTCAACCACGCTTGCAGACCGAATTGCCATTTTAGTTTCGATAAACGCACCGGTAGAGCCAATATAAGGACATTAGTACCCATCCCCAACGCTGGCACAGAATTAACAATAGACTACGACCCCACGGATGGATTTTCATCCGTAGCAGACCGCCAAGTAGACATCCTCCGCCGCTGGAATTTCTCATGCGATTGCTCCGCCTGCACAAACGCAGAAGCCACAACCTCCATGCGCGAAAAATTATTACAACAACAAAAGGCCATGAAACTGCATTTAGAAAAAGAAGTACCTACTCGTAAAATTTTGGAAAAAGATTTACATTCCTACATTGCGGGGATGAAACAGGAACATTTCTTTTTTGATTTACCACAGTTTTATGATAGGGCTGCTGATGTTTATAGGGTTGATGATGGGGAGAGGCAGTCAAGGGGGGGTGGTTGACGAGGGAGTTGAAGTGGAGGTTTGAGTACGTGCTTGGTTTGCTTGCGATGAGGGGGGGTGAGCGTAAGGAGTTTAGGGATGCGGTTAGGGGGTTGGGGAGGAGGATTGAGGAGAATATGGGGGCGGAGTATCGAGGGTTCTGGTGCATGGGAGTATAGATTCGTGGTGAGATGGGAGTCTCGGGTCGTGGTGAGGTTTTTTTTCACCTCGATCTTAAGTTCTTTTCTTTCTCTGTTTACTGCTTCAATTTTTTTCATGCTTAGTCGAGCAGGTCTCCTCTCATTTTTCTCCATTTTCAGCTTTCAAATGATTTGATAATTCCCCTCTGAGAGTGCTTGTCCGGTTTCTTATTCCCTTTCTTCGTGTTTCGCTCTCCTTTATTTGATTGGGTCTTTTCATTGTTCAACTCGAACTCATCTTTCTTTATCCTCGATCAAACAAGGGGCGAACATGATTTAACACCTGGCACCCTTGAACGTGAAATATTAACGAAACACACATCACATCGCTTAAAGTATATATCGAGTCATCACAGGAACTATCACTCTCCATAAGCTGCGCGCAGAGATTTTTATCAAGAATATCATCAGCCAAACCCACCAATGGCTGCTCCACCCCCTCCGCCCACAAACCACACAAATCTATCGGATCCGGCCAACGGGTTTGGTGGTGCGGTTTGTCCATTGGCAATTCCGTGCCAACAAACAACACGCGTGCAAATTATTAACAACGGTGGTAACAGGTCTATAGTCAGTACGGTGAGGGACATTCCGGAGGGAACATTTTTATTTTCCGCGCGCCCAATAATCGATCAGTTTCTTAACTTACCAGCGGCCACTTACCAAGCTCGATTACGTGCCCTTTTTGATAATCTTGAGGATTCGAAGAAAAACCTTCTATTTCTCCTCCATCATGACCCAGCACCCGGTAATGACACAATAGACGACCGCGTCGGTATGAATGGATTTGTCAATAATAACACGACGACAGTATATGGCCATCTCAGCTTTTTCAACCATTCCTGCGATCCCAATACCGCAGTGACATTCCCCACTCATGGTCCACGTCGGGCTGAAGTGAGAACCATAAAGACGATCAGGAATATAGGAACTGAGCTCAAGATCGACTATTTGAGCGGGACAGCTGATGCATTAACAAACACAGCCGGTCGTGCAACTTTTTATACCAATTCCTGGCAATTCACGTGTAACTGTCCTGTTTGTTTAGTTCCGGCCAACACTATCAGAGCCGACCAAGACCGAGTTGATATAGCCGATAAAGAACGGTTATTAGGGATAGATCCTCCAACTAATCCATCAACGCTCACCAGACAGGAAGTGGGTACAGCGTTGAGGAAATATGTAACTAAAGTCAAGAAACGGGGGTTGCATTATAAACTTCCAAAGGCTTATGCTAAGGTAGCTCGGATTTATTCGAGGATTGGGGTGGATGTGAGAGATGTGAGGAAAAAGTATTTAAAGGCATTGGAGGAGGAGGCGAGGTGGGTGGGTTGGGGGAGTAATGACTGGCTTACTATGTGGGAGGCTCTTAAGAGGAAATTGTAGTCTTGTATTGGTGTCTGCGAAGAGAACTTTTGGTATTTTCATGCGACAATCCACCATTTCTTGGCACCCAATCCGGTTAGCCGTTTTGCTCGCCAACTCAGGATTTGCTTACCCGGCTCAACTTCGGCTCAGGCTACACAGCCACAGCTCAGTTTATTATTAACTACTCACCCTGCGCTCACCCTCTGCTCAATGTCTACCTAGAGTCCCCCTACGACTACTTAGTCGTGCTCAGTCTTATTTGCAGACCCTCACACTTATTGGCCAGCTATGCACTCTCTAAGTCCACTTCCCTTCATAAAAACTGTCAACTATACGCGAAGAACTAAGAGGGCCTAGTTCTAGGAACTAGTCGGCTGGTTCCTAGAACTAGGCCCTATCTCTTATAGCGCTGCCAACTATCTAGAGTAATGCTTTAATATATTATCTCTAAGTAGTGCTGGTATAGCGTTTTTTATTTCTAGGTTATCTCTCTCCCCCGTTCTCTCTTCTACTTTCTCCTCGTGTCTTTTATCTCTCTTTCCTCTTATCTACTCTTCTAGTATTCTACTTTACCGTTCATCTTTCTCCTTCTACTTCTATTTTACATACTTTAAGGTAGACCTATTTTCGCACCTCTACCTTTAATTTACCTCTAAGCTCTCTCTTATAATACTAAGAAAGAAGAGCGCTGCTGAAGCCCTTTAGCAAGCTAAGGAAAGGGGCTCGGAAGAAAATACTGCGATCATAAACGGCGACGTGGTACACAAAAAGCTTCAGCCCTAGGTCGAGAAAAATTATCAAAGAGAGTTGGATCTGTAGCTAGAGTAAGTTTTGAATACTATATTATTTAATATACTAACTCTCTGGATTAGATATTTGAAACAGTATCCTGAGCCATCTCCTTATAATTGAGAATACCTAAAAAAAATTGTTAGGATAATGGCCTTAGGTATTGATGGGACAAACGGGATTTCAGAAGCTTGCGCAGAAACCGTCCGTAAGCGTTGGAATAACCTAACCGCCGTATTAACGCGCGTAGGAATTTCAATAGCTCGTGAGATTACAAGTTCTATCATACAGGTAGGCCTCAATTGTGCTAGGCCCTATTCTTAGCTAGGAGAACTAAAAAAAATTCCAAGTTTATTAAAGGCCCTTTAAGAGAAGAAATCAAACTTGCTAGAGCGAAACGGCCAAGAAGATTCGCAACCAAAACCCTATTACAATACTTAGGAAGACAAAACTTTACATAAGACTGGCTCGTTCATAAAGTACCTGTAACAAGATTACAGGACTAGAGTATACGACTGGATAATATATTCTCGTTATCTCGAATAGGGGAGTATCTCGAGTCCAGCTGCCGCTCTAATACTGGTAGAGGATTACACTATAAAGACTTGGTTTTTGGAGTCTTTATAAACGATCTTGGTCGCCCAGAATTTGCTGTTCAGCTCACTCGAGATGCTAAGAATATAATAGACACGCCGGAAAAAAGGTTTTTATTAACTCGCTAATTATTTTTCAGTCCTTTATATTACTAATAGTTACTATTATAGACTACAGCACTATCTTTATAAAGGCGAATATCCTATACCTTTCTATCTTAATCTACTCCTTTTCCGTCTCGCTTATTTAGTGGTTTAGAATACGTTTCGAGATTACAGCACGTATTAGGAGCTACTTTAAATTGTCCCCCCTAAAGGCGAAATACTACAGCTTTATTAGAGAGATAATATTCTCAACACGCTATTTTATATTAATGAATCTACAGAGAGAATCAAGACGGCGAGTACATTCACGAATAGGGAAAGAGCTCTAGGCGTACGCGTAGGATACCTAAATCTAGTAAGAAATTATAATTTCAGAGCGGAGGGACTATATTAGATTAGTACGTACCTACTATATATTATGCTAATAGTCTCTTACTAATATAGTAAAGTACACTTTACCTTAGAGGCTACGCGGAATATCTATACAGGCTATTCTGATCCAAACACAATAGCTAGATACTACCTACCTCGAAACGGCGTAGACGGGCAAGGTGTATACTTAGGGAACAAGGGCCGAAGTCTTGTCAATAATCTATTCCGTGGATTAATAGTGCCTCGAAACCTAAGCTTATAGCAATACCTCCCTATAGAGAAGTAATACAGCCTTAAGAACTTTTACGATATTCTTAAACTTAAAGAAAAGATTGCGATATTATATAGTAAGATAGATAAAGAGTTAGTTAAGAGTCGAAAGTCTTTATTCTATAAGAGACGCCAGTTAGAAACTAAAGAGCTCTAAAGCTGGCAGTAGAAGCAACCTATAATATACGACGATCTCTTAGGATATTATAGGGCTATCTTTGATCGGGTCCGTTTTATAATACCTAAAAGGGATCGTCTCGCCTCTAGTCTCTTCTAAGTTAATATACTACGAAGTCTTAGAGGGCTTGCTGCCTTAGAGGATCTGATTTCATTATATCGGAAACGTTCTAAGATCGACTTTCGGCCTAGCCTGGAACCTAATAAGTGCACGTGCCGAAAAAATTATAGCCCTAAACCTTACTATACTAATTCCGATATTAGTACCTCTTATAACTAGAAGTATATATACTCCTACTACAAGAAGTATTATAATACTGTCTATAGATTAGTAGAGCTTTACTTTTACTACAACGAGTAGTTTCTTAGAGATAAGGTATAGAGTAACTACTGTAAAGAATACTTAGACAACTTAGAGTTATTTCTAGTATAGTACGACCCTCTTATATACGACGGAGTAATTGCTACGGCTAGGTACTACCTATTCTATCTTATAGACCCGACGCTTTCAGCTGTAGAGCGGATGTAGTAATTCCTAGAGCGTTTAAAATAGCTTAAATATATTTATACGCATATTCAAAATCTCGAAAAAGATAAACCCGTAGGATGTCCACACCCGCGGCTTTCCTATAGCAAATTTGATTCAGCTCTCTAGTTATAGTTCCACCTTTAAGATACTTATAGGATACTAAATAATAAAGAGTCTACAAAATTAAAAAGACTAAGAGACGAGAGCGAAGAGATCTAGACTATAGGACCTAAAAGACAGCGCCGTGGCTATAGAAAGGAAGACTAGAAAAAGTAGATACCTATTAAATAGGAATTCTCTTTCGTTAATAATACAGTAGGTACTATAAGCGATAGTAGCTCAGCTAGATCGAAATCCTCTTCCGGCTGCTCAATACCTCTCCGCGCTTAGGATAGTACAGAGTCGAGTTCACTCGGCTATAAAACTCCGTTGTCGTCTATATGTGGCGAAGAAGTAATTAGCCCAACTTTCTCGACCGTGCTAGTACTAGACCGTGACTGTATTAAGATTATAGACCTTACTAGTAACGATACGGTATTGCCAATAGCGAATTGTGCGTATTGAATTCTAGTGGCTACGAAATCTACATCTAACCAATAGCAGATGAACCAACTTGCCCTAAATTTTCGACAAATAGAGAGTAGAGGCCGAGTTCTACTTCTTTAGAATATAAAGATGCCGTACTATTGTTAGACCTTGAAGATAGATATCTAGCTTATGTTTAGAGTAGTCGTAACATAAACTAAGTGGAAATATTTCGTAAGTTTTATACACGGTTTATTAAAGTTTCAACTAACAGGTTACAGTAGATAATCGAAGGAGTGCTTACAGCGGAGACTACGTATTTATAAAATGCGAAGAGTATAAGGATAAACGATATCTAGCTATAGCTAAGGTCAGAGAGGTCTACTTAAATGGAAACCTAGGAGTCCTCTAGATATATTATCCAAACTCTATTGACCTCTCCGTTAACTTTAAGTTTGGCTACTAGGAGATATTACTTTTAGATCATAAGGATGATATTGCTCCTAAATATTTAATAGGATTTACTGAATTTAAGGAGAATCGAGTTAACTGTGCTGATTCTCCCTATTAGTGTTGGAATAAACGTTTTAAAGCTGCACAACAAAAGATTATTATCAGTAGACTAAAGCAAAAGAATAAGGTGTCTAAAGCGCGGAGTAGGACTTAGGCACATATATATATTTAATTTGAGACTATGTACGACATCGAGGCTAAATAGAGTCTTTACAAGTCAATGCCGCGCCTTCTTGCCACTCTTGCTTGCTGCAGCAGCGTAAAGTGAATCAATTCTGCGTAAATTATTTAAGTTAATTTAACTTCTTTAAGCAATCAGTGTATATCTCCTGATAAACCCATCTTGTATAGCTGCTACATCTACAAACAATCAAATTCGAGAATGCTATCAAGATGTAATTGAGTGAAGTCCTTGATTAGAACCTTCAATTTCTGCAGATGGATTGTGTGGGTTCTCGGTTTTGGGCACGCCCTATGCTCGTATTTCGTATTCGGAAAATGCTGCTTCCGTGTGGCTTAGTAATGTTTCCTCGTGGCTGCGGGCCGGGCCGGGGCTTAATTTAGTGATGGATAATCAAACGGAAAGCTAAATCTCCGGTTAACGTACCCTGCAAGTGCAATGACTCTATAGAGTGGGGTGCTAAAGATGACCCGCATATTCTTGTGCACACGCAATAGTCAATAGTGGTATAAAAGCGTCTTACGGCTGCTTCCGCAATAAACTCTCTCAACACATCACATCAAACCAACACAATCATACCCTTTTTCCTTCCAATCATTTTCTTAGTTTTTACTTGTTTCCTTACTTTTCATCTATCTATTCACATCTCTATCATTCTCTCTATCATTTATCATGCGCTCTATGGTATCTTTCGCCACTGTTGGCGCCTCCCTATTATCAACTGTCGTTTACGGAGCGCCTTATAACAAGCTATCTGCATGTTCTTCTGTATCCTACAATACAACATCCACCTTCTACAGTAGCGGCAGTAGCTCCACAGGCGGTAGTACTTTGATTCCAAACATAAACGATGGATTTCCTACACCCAATAATGACCAGCTCCTCAAGATTGAGTAACTTGCTTATAGTACCCTTCCTAACGGTCCATTACCACCCCCTGGCACGATCAGCCTAGAAGGTATCACTAATCTGCAGCTCGTCGAGTATAACGAAAATGTTAAGTATGTATTCTTCAGCTCTCTGCTATATAATGTTACCTTAAACGTACCTGGATTCGAGATTAATGACCTTAAGTAAAGAGATTTCGTCATCCAAGTTCTTACTGCTGTCCTCGCCTAGGAGGAACTGCACGCTATCTACGCAGAGCTTGCTCTTAAGAACTAAAACCAACAGCCAATCCCCCTATGCAAATACAATTTCCCAACCACTAACTTTGATAATGCTATTGTATTGGCTGCCACCCTTACCGACGTCGCTCTTAGAACTCTCCAGGATGTTATCGAGATTTTTGCAGACAACAATAATAATGCAAACACTCGTGGAATTGCTTCCGTTATTGGCTAGGAAGGTGAACAAGAAGGCTTCTACCGCCTCCTTTAGAACAAAGGCTTAATTCCAAATCCCCTTCCTTTCCTAACTACGAGCACCCGCGACTTCGCCTTTAGTACTCTACAAGCTTTCATTGTTCCCGGATCTTGCCCTAATGAGAATCTCATTAATCTTAAGGTATAACCTTCCAAGTCTCTACAATCAAAAGCTTTTATTAATTTCTGAACAGATATTCGGCGTCCTTAACGTTAATACCAAGAAAATTCCAACCAAAGGACCAAGATATTCAGTATAGCTTCGATATTAACTCCCTCTCAAACAGCCGTAGCCTCTTATCCTCTTCCTCCTCTAGCTCCCATAATTACAACTAATACGGCCAGTATTTCAAGTCTAACTCGAGCATAGACTACAGTAATTTCGATTACAACAGCTTGTCCCTCGTTCTCATCAACCAGTAAAACACACCTATTGTTGAGCCACTCAAAAATGTGCGAGTTAATAATACTGTAGTTACTTTCACTGCCTTGTTCCCATTTGAGGAGAACCTGTTAAACAGCTTGACTATTGCTGCCGTCACTATTGGCAAGGGACTGTTTGCTAGTGCGATAGATATAGCTAATGCATCTTTGTTCGCCCCAGGCTTGATTGAGGTCAACTGAAGCATTAAGTCGTGTAAAAACTAGGTCGATATCTTGCTTTCGGCTTAGATTGTTTGGGGTTACTCCAAGGTCTCTTTTCTTTGTATGCTTAGTATTTCTTATGTATGCAGCTATGTTGTTGTCGAGTAAGTTTGGTTAAAATCTATATAATAGGATAGAATGGTATAGCGGCTTGGGTCTAAAATTGAATTCTATTTTGTATTAAACTGAGCGCTTCGATAATAGTGACACCTATTATTATAGAAAATTACAGGCTAATAGGCCCAAAACGCGTGGATGCACGTTACAGGTCCTAGAAGTGGTCCCTAAAACAAGTTCCCCCTCAAACGAACTGAGAAATGGGGCCTTAAACTAGGCCCTAACACCTTCGCAATAAACCCCCGCTTGACCTCGAACTAACTTAAGTCTTCCGAACTCTCGTCTTTGATTTGCAATATATGTTATTGTTTATGCCCTTATTCTATTTCAACACTTACCTCTTTGTAAAGCAATGAGCTTTTCCCTTCCCGAGGCAGAGGATGGTTATGAATTTAAGAAATTCGGCGTCATAGAGACGGAAGAAAGTCCCTTAATATCCTATTCAATTGATAGTATACTTGCTCACTGCGTACGTCGTGTTGCAGGTCCTAAGTTTCTGCCCAAATCGATGGAGCTCGGTTTGTCTTGTATAGTGGTCGGGTAGCCGGACGGAGAACACAATGGAGTTTGCACGAATGTTAACAGCAAAAATACCGAAGGGCACTATTCAATGGGGTAAAGGTAATGATCAAACAGAAGGAGAGCCTGGTAAGAACATATTATGTACTAGTCAGTTTCTCTCCAGGTATTCACTGGATTCAACGCAAGGGTATTTTTACTCTTTATTATGAGGATGGGCAGCCAGATGCGGGAAATGTTTGTATATTGGAGCCACAGATTAGCCTTAGGGAGAGGGTCGGCTGGTGGAAAAATTCCTTCGAGGAATTTTGCTATTCTGAGGCGAAGAGCGAGGACGATTTATTTGGAACACCCTTCGGTAATTGGTTCTAAACCTGCATGATAGGTTTTCGCTAATAGCAAATTTGAATTATTGGACCAGCAATTGTGCTTAAGTTTTGATCCTCTCGCACCCAAGAGTATCAGCTGGCTCGGAAGCGCTTCGTCGACAATATCTTCTCCCAAGTATCGACCACTCTTTACTTACTGGTCCGGAAAGTCAGCTTACTGTACTCAGTCAGGAATGGGTAAGTTAATTATGTTGGATGTTGAGCGGTTAGGGGCAATTGCCGGTGAGTCGTGAACGGTCAAAGCCCGTCGCGAAGTGCTTCAAAAGAAGATCAGAGAGCTGCAGACCGCAGTGCAGACCCTGAGCCGATAGCACTTCTTACGGGTTGCTATCTAATTTTAGTCTTTAAGTATGGAAAAGCCTTTCGAGCAAGCGGCATCTCTACTTGGACGAAATACATTGGCTTTACGGTCTGCCTCTAGGCAACATTTTATACGCAAAATTGATTCAAATGTATAGTCTAAGCTGTTGTAACCCCTTGGGAGACTCTACTTCTCAGTTCCTCCAGTATAGGAAGTATCTTATCCAGCCCTTGAAAATAATTTAAGACAGTATTTCTGAGATAATCTGCAGTGATTGCGTAACTTCGTGCTTGCTCTTGAAGTTGTTGATGGGCAATTTGCCACTGTTGAGCCTCCTCTTTCGCGCAGCGCCTACGCTCCTTCTCTAAGCCAAGCCTGTCTCGCGACTCACGGAACTCCTGGTAAAGCTTATCATTCTTATCCTTAAGTTGGTCAATTATAGAGCTAAAGCTGATCTTAGAATCTTGTAGCTATGTGAATAGTTAGTGAGATTGTTACCAGATATGGGCCTTAACTTACTGATATCATGGAGTCTGGAGTATTCCCCGTGTATTCACCTGAAGGTATAGCCTCAAAAGTTACACCTACTCCTTCAGAGAGTTCTCTATAAGCACTAATAGAATGATCGCTTAAATTCTTCGAAAAAATTATCGAAAATTGTTCTTGCTTTTCGGGCAGGACTTTCTAAAGGTATGGTTCGGTTACTCCAGGATTAAGACGAATTTAAGAAGGCTTAATTTCGATTCCTAATCTACTCTCTTTACTCTTGTTAGTTGATATCCCTTAAAAAAAGTTATTTATCTTACTAATATGTTTCGAGAGTTTCTCTCGATATTCTTCTCTCAATTTTCGACGCTCGACATTGCTCTGCCGAATTGGAGCCATTTAGTTACTTCCAAAAAGTGAAGCAAATTGGTAGAATTTTATTGTGGATAAAGACCATGTAATAATAATTGACTGTACTTCTATTCATTCTGAAGTGGACAATTTTGATTTTTCTAGGGCCTCGAGATTTCCAAAAGATCCCAATTCTGGGACCGCTCTATTAATAGATTAGAGGTAGAAGAGTTCACTGTAGCGTGCACGGGCCTAACCGTTGGGCCCACCAGATGCACGTGACCACCAGATGCACGGTTCGCCACACAAATCGTCTCAACTTTCAAATTCGAATAACTCAGTCAATATGGCTCCAATTGATGAAGCGTTGAATGATTTGAAAAGCCAGGAGCACCCTAATTATACTGAAACAGCTAAGAAGTATAGTGTAGTACGATCTACCCTATCTCGGCGCCATCGCGGTGTCACTGGCTCTCAGAAAGATAAAACCGATTCGGAGGCATTAATGACCAAAGCACAAGAGAAGATCTTAGTTAATTATATTGAAAAATTAACTCTTCGCGGCCTACCTCCTACCAACTCAATGGTTCGGCTATTTGCCCATGATATCGCTCAGAGGTGGCCAGGAAGAAATTGGGTCAAAAGATTCGTTTCTTGTTACTCTAAAGTATTAACTAGTGTATACCTCTCAGGCACTGATCGGGACCGACGAAGAGCTAATAATATAGAGCAATTCAAGCTCTATTTCGAGCTTGTAAGTATATGAACTTAGTGTTATTCCTTTGTACTAAAAATTGCGAAGGTGGTTCAAAAAATCGACCAATACAGTATCCTTCCTGCCAACACCTATAATATGGATGAGAAGGGCTTTCTAATTGGCTATATTCAAAAGAGGCAAAGAGTCTTCACCCATGATCTCTATGCCAGTGGCAAATTACTTGGTGCTGCACAGGATGGCTGCAGGGAGTGGGTCACAGTGATAGCGACGATTTGCCAGGACAGTACCACTTTACCACCTTCAGTGATCTACTAAGCTATTAGTGGTAACATACAGGATACCTGGATCGACGATTTCAACCCGGCAAAGCAAAGAGCTTATTTCGCAAGCACAGAGACCGGCTGGACCAATGACGATCTCGGATATCAATGGTTGACACAAGTATTTGACCCTGCAACACGTGACAAGGCTGAACGAGGCTATCGACTCCTATATGTTGACGGGCACAACAGCCATTTGAATATGCGGTTTCTGAATTATTGCGTGGGAAATCGAATTATTATTTGCATATATCCACCGCATTCAACGCATCGACTTCAGCCGCTTGATGTCTCACTATTTGGGCCACTCGCTTCCTATTATTCAACTGCCTTGCAACACTGGATTCATGATACATAAGGGCTTTGTAATATGAGCAAAAGAGAGTTCTGGCCGCTCTTCTGGGTCGTATACCAGAAGGCTTTTACCCCTGCAAATATCGCAAGTGGGTGGAAGAAGACCGGCTTATACCCTCTTAATGCGGAGACGGTAATCGCTCTTATTACACCACGAAAAAAGAAGCAGGGCACCTAGGAGCCAGAACGACCTAATTCAGGTAAAAGTCACTCTACAACTACCTCCAGCCTTGATTGGCGTACCGCTCATCGCATAATTCAAGATCTAGTTGGTAGTATGGTTGATGCCCAAGCCCGATCTTTGGTTTATAAGATTCAGGTATTGACTGCCAAGGTTTCGCTATTACAGGCCGAGAATGAGGGCCTGCGAAGAGGTATAATGATTGAAAAGAACCGTAGAAAGAGAGGTAAGGCACTGTTTGACGTTATTCGTGCGGAGGGACCGTCGGTTGCACTGTGGATGTCACCTACCAAGGTACAGCGATGTAGGGACGTTATGGCAGAGAAGGAGTATGAAAAGGTACGCGAGGCTGAGCGTAAGGCTGAGGAAAAGATTGAAAAACAGCGTATTAAGGATGCTAGGGTACTTGAGGTTATAGATAATAAGAGGAAGCGGGCTGAGGCTAAAAAATTGAAGGATAAGGAGAAGGCTGAACAGAAGGCTGTGCGACAGGAGGCTCTAGAACAAAGAGCTGTGGATAAACAGCTTTCAAATAACTTGAATCTGACTGTTAAACGGCCTCAAAGAGCTACTGCTGTAAGTACTAAATCCATAAGGTTGGTGGTTAAGTTCAAAGTGGTAATTATTAATGGAAGGGCACGGTTAGTGCCAAGACACTCTTTGCGCACAGTGCGCGCCCGTTCTTAGGTTTATATATAAAATTAGCGATTTATTGGATGCGCGTTACATTGTTCTATTGCTCATAAAAATTTGAACTCATTTGGTAATGTGGTTGAGTTGTTATTAATTAATTAAGAATCGTGGTTAAGTTAAAATGTTCCGTGCATCTGGTGGTCACGTGCATCTGGTGGGCCCAACGGTTACAGTATGCAACACGAACGCACAGTTTTATCTCAACTTTGAAAAGTTCATTTCTCGTGCTACAGTGATCCAAATTAATTAATTTTGAGTGCATTTGAATCGCCTGAACTTGCTCTTTCACCGTATCAAATAATAACTGAATCTTTACACCGTTCGACTGTGTCACGTCGTAAAACGGGACTTGTTATACCTAGGGCATAGTATATCGAAAATAAGTACCTACTTACTAATATACAACAACTGCTCCTAGTAGATTATATTTAATAATTGGGCGCATAAAGGACTACCTCCTAAACTAGCAATTGTTCGAAATTTCGCCTCAGATATATATAGTAAAACGCTAGGTATAAACTAGATATTACGCTTTATTTTAAAGTATCGAGATCGGCTCTCCTTAGAGTTCCTATAGGTAATAGATCTTGCTCGGTAGAAGGTAGATAATCTATATAAATATAAACTCTATTTTAATAAGGTATTTAAGCTCCTAGTATAACGTAGTTGTTCTTATAATTAGTAGATAGCCAAGAAAATTCGTAAATATAAGATCCTCCCTTATAATACTTATAATATAGATAAGAAGGGCTTCCTTATTAGTATTTTATAGAAGACTAAGCGTATATTTACTAAATCTACGAACCTAAATAGCCCTAATAGAGGTACCGGCTAGGATAGCTCCCGAGAGTAGATTATATATATAGCTACTATTTATTAAGATAGGTTATATATTCCTCCTATACTAATCTACTCTATAGTTAGTAGCAATATATAGGATTTATAGATATATAAGGTAGTACTAGAGGACTTCTACGCGTATTTTGCAAGCTCGCTAAGTAGCTGGATATAACGGACCGTTAGAAGGAAACTAGGAATCGATAGGCTAGGAAGGAGCGATAGTAGAGGAGTAAGAAGAATTAGGATAGTAGCTTAGAGAGGAAGAAATACTAGACCCCTAGTAGGGATAACGCTAGTATAAGTCACGTAATAGAAGCGTATACTAAGAAAGGGAGCGAGGGAGCGCGTAGGGTTTTAGCGTGCGCTTACTAGGTAAGGCTGTACTCGAGTACGCTTAAGAGGGGCAGCCTTAAGTATATAGAGAAGAGTAAGTAGATAGTATCTAGAGCTCTTCGTAGTTACAAACTTTACGAGATTACTACCTTATAGTCTTATAAAGCTTTTGAAGTTATTTAATAACTTATTTATTAATATTCCTCTTATACCTAACTACCGCCCCAAACCTACGGCAAGAACTTAACTAAGTTACTTGACTAAGCAACTCTAATTATTAGGTAAGTAACCTAGTAGAAGGTACTAATAAGGGAAACCGTAATACTCGACTAATAACGAATTAGGTTATTCGTAGTTGGTAAAGGTATTTAATAAAGCGACGAGGAAGAAGGCCGGCGTAAAGGAATAGAGCCTCCTATATATTAACGGGTATAGAAGCTATATAAACTCACGCTTCCTTAAGTATACTATCGAAAATCGTATCCTAATTATAGTCTATCTACCTTATTCGACTTACTTACTACAGCCGCTCGATTTAGTATTATTTACTCTACTAGCTAGTTTCTACTTAACCCAGCTACTTTAGTGGCAAATAGCAATAGGAGGCCTTATAAAGATATTAAAGAGAGAATTCTATAGCTTTTTTAAGCGTGTATTTATGTCCTCCTTTACTAAAAAGAATATTCTAAGCGTATAGATACAGGCCGGCTTACAGCTATTCGACCTATAGGTTGTTTTATTACGAATATCGACAAATAAAATCGATCGGCCGTCTATAGGTACTTTAGGTTCATCGACTACATCGGTACTTGACCCTTCGAATATACGTAAAGTACGTCAATTAATTCGGCGGGTCAATAATACCAATCCGTCACGTGACGTCCAAATGCTCTCGAACGCGTTCGTTATACTAGTTACTAACAACGCCTGTTTAACGGCTAAGGTCGAAGGCCTTACTAAGGCAATTTATATAGCAAAAAAGCGTCAGAAGAAGGGTATACCAGTCCTACCTACCGCCCTCTTACAACCTAATAAGAGGAAGTTATAGTTCTGGTCACCTATAAAGCTTAAGGACGAAGAACGTATTACTAACGCTAAGAAAATAGCTTAGGAGGAGGAAAAGATATAGAAGGTAGAGGAGAAGCGTGATAAATAAAGAAGGAAGGAAGATTAGGCTATAATAGTAGTATAAAGGAAGTCTAATAGAGAGTAAGAACAGCTAGTAAAGAAACAGGCTATAGAGGAAGCAAAAATATAGAAGGAAGTTGATAAACAACTAAAGATTAACCTAATATTAGCAACACCAAAGCCAAAAAGACAAGCTAGGCCTAAAAAGGTAACAAAACAAGTAGTGGTTGTAGTAGAAAGTAATATAGAGTATAAGCAGGAAGTTCAAGAGCGTATTTAGTCACCGTAATTAAAGCGAACGCGCCAGCTACTACAATACCTAAAAGACTATAACCTTTTATAGACTGAATAAACATATATAGAATATATTACTATTAGAATTTGAGCTTATTTCATTCAGTGGTTGTTGAGTAATTAATTTTTGAAGTTGGTGTATAGATTTTGGTTTTGTGTTGCACGCTGTAGGCCCGTGCACGCTGCAGTGAACTCTTCTAGTTTGCTGCGCCAAGTAATACTCCCACCAATAAGCGGCCATATCCTCCGCATGCCACAGCGAGGTCTTTTTGTTTGTCGTCAGACGTCTATTCTCAATCATACTCCATAAGAGAGGTGCATACTCTGGTGCATTTCTCTTGAACAAATCTTGACCGTCGATGATTTCGTTACCTGGTTGAGTGTGCGGTATTGACCCGAGGAAGATTCCGTGTCCATAGATCCAAAGTGCTGCGACAATAGTGCCTGACTCTTGGGGTGCTATTGCATGTATTCTGTTCCAGAACTCTTCTGCCACTACACGGACTGTGTGGTGATCCCAAAATCTTGGGGCTGCTGGCTCTGCTATCGTTCCAACCCAGGTCGACGTGCCTTGCCATGGAGTTGGGTTTGGAGTAACTGGTACATCTCTGTTGGGGTTTGGTGGCGGTGGTGCGGTACACGTCTGAGGAGTTTCAAATCTACATCCGACTTTGAATCATTGTGGTAAGGGTAACCTAAGCGTGCAGCATAATCTGCAGGCTCGTAGTGCAGACCCAACCTGGCTGAAACACCTACGGCCAAGAGGCAAGTTATAAAATGGAAGAGAATCCAACTCAAAGTAAACATGATGGCTAGCCCTGCAAGCCAGTACAAGAACGAAAAGGGATGAAGAAGTAAGATTTTCGTGGATGGAATATTTGTGCTGGAATGCAGTCCCAATTACTGCGGACTGGTCATTTATATCAATGTTCCTCAGATTACCAAAGTGCAGGATTTCCACCCCTACCTCTCTTCTAACACATAACGAGCTGATTGGGGCCAAACTTCCGATGTGTTTACTGTGGTACCTGCGTCTTCCAGAAACCGGGATTGGAGTAGTGAGTTTAGATTATTAACGAAAATAGAGAAAAGCTACCGTCGTGATTCGGTTCATGCGGCCAGGATCGATCACGGACCGTAGCGTGGCTTTCATTGATCTGAACTCTATTTTGGAATACCAAGTTGGCTTTTCTAGTTGGAGATGCCGGACGCATACTGGACAACATTCAATGCTATGACTGGCTTTGGCTTGGGGTTTTCAATCACCTTACTTTGTCACTCGACAGGATCGCAGAAAGATGGGGCCAAGAGCACCTTGTTTGAGGTCCCGTGCCTTTCATCTGTTAACACTCCATGTAGGTCATCTTTACTTTTGTCTCGACAAGATACTACGAGGAAAAGGCGGAGCAACTAACTTCTCTATTGGGCTTCGAGTTTGTCGCACATTTCTCCGGTTGGTAGTAGGGGACTATGGGAGGACCCGAGCACTTTGATCCACAGACACTAGTCGCAGCTCTCGGTTGGAAAGGATGATAAGAAACAATAGCAGCCAATCGTTGGGTTTTTTTTTTTCGACGACAAGGTATATTTAATATATGCTTAATATACAAAGAGCTTGGTTGTGCTCCTTCCAGGGCTAATAGGGCTATGTTTAGCCTAGATCAGATCGCTCGATGACCCTCAGCCGTGCTGTCGGCTAGTAGGTGCCAGTTTTCACAGTGCACCTTTTTTCATCTATCTCAATGTTTCCAAATCCAGTCACTTCCACATCTCCAAAAGTCCCAAAAGCGACATGCACGGTCTCTCCTCCAGCTCTTGGAAAGCATGGCTAATGATAGCAATCCCGACAACCTGTTTTCTCTTGCGGGATCATGCAGATCATCCGCCCCTCCATCTCGGGCCCGGCACAGACGCATAGGTCCAATTCCTGGATGTGGATACATCGATCACTAAGGTATGC
Organism: Tothia fuscella; assembly: GCA_010583015.1. Classification (NCBI taxonomy): domain Eukaryota; kingdom Fungi; phylum Ascomycota; class Dothideomycetes; order Venturiales; family Cylindrosympodiaceae; genus Tothia; species Tothia fuscella. The sequence goes on along the minus strand of MU007057.1, from coordinate 192,657 downwards.
GTCGGTATCGAAGTTCTTTTCTTAGCCTCTTGTTTCATCCTGTTTATGGACATAAGGTGCGCTCAGATAGCGAAGATGGACTTCAATAAGCTATATAAACCTTAACTTTGCCCATTGATCTTTCTTTTATTCATATCATCAATCGCCAATTGCTTCTTATATCTTGGAAATGTTGTCAAGAACTTAAATTACTTTCATTCTGCTTCCGGGATGGGCCTTTGCAAGTCCTCTTTTACCATGGCAGGCGCAGAATCTCACAACACTATTTGCGAGAGATGGGTCAAACCTGCAAGGCAATCCAGGCATCGAACGCATGGCTGCTATAGGAGATTCGTAAGGGATTCTGATTAGAGGCCAAATAACCAATTTTTTTTGACTTTCTTCTAGGTATAGCGCAGGAATTGGTGCGGGAGATCGACTGGGAAGTCCTCTTACACAAATCGTAAATGATAGCAAGTGGCCGTTTAATTAGACTTTATGGATTTCACTAATCGGCCATGCATAGATTGGTCTTACAGTCGTTACAATAATACATTTCCAAAGCTTCTTTATCAAGATACACGTCTAGGTGATCCAACGTAGCGTAACTTTCAGTTTCTGTCCTGCTCTAGAGCACTAGTCAAAGATATCGCCGAAAAGCAGATTCCCAAAGTCAATACCAACCAGGATATTATACTTCTTTTAGCCGGTGGAAATAACCTTAAGCTTGTCAGAATCCTAAACTAGTGTGTTTTCCAGTTCTCTGCTATAAGCAACGCGCAAGTACTAGTCGCTAAAGCGGCTACCTTGGTGGAAGAAAAATTCAAGTTTACCAAGGACTTCGACTTCGACGCTCTAGGTTGAGGATACGAAGGTTAATTAGCTCACTCTAAAACGATCTTAGATAGTCCTTAGTTTATCGATAGATTGACGAGTCTTATTCTGTCGGCAAAGCAAAAGCTTGCCCCGGGGTACGTTCGAGCCACCTTATACTACAGTTTCCGTCGGCTGACTTGAACTAGAGGAATAATCTATTATACGGGGTACCTACGACTTGTCTCGTGCCGCTGTTAGTGCTAATCTCTCTTTTAGATATGCCAAATTTTTCGCGCAGTCTATGACTTCGCAATGCGATCGTGTAACTTGGACGACATGGGCAAGGGTACGTTGCGGAAACTGCATATTATTAGAGTGATTTGTGTGTGCTAATACCAAATAGTATTTAATAAACAGTAACTGGCTCGAGAAGCAGTATCTCACTGTACCCCGTCGCAAACTTATGAATAAACTAGTCGACAAAGCCAATTCAAAAATTGTAAGAAGCCGTGATATTGGGGCGATCGATTTCTCGGACTAATAAATTACGCAGAAAGAGGCAATATCTCGGGCAGGATCTCAAGTCAAGTTCGTAGACTACGATAATCACGTAGGATAGATAGGCGGGAGATACTGTAAAGCGGGCGTTGACGAAGCATCGAAAGAAAGTAACTCGAGGTATGTCTACACGGCTTGACTATATCCTGCCAAAATTACTCAAACAACGTTAGACCGGGCCTTATATTCTACGAGATGGCAGATTGGGATATCCTTAGTAATACTAATTACAAACGTGGCGAGGCGGACGCTGCCCCAAAAGAACCTTTAAAGCTGAGGTTAATACACTTGCTCGAATCACCCAGCTTCTTAATAATCAAGCTACACTTAATACTGACAAGTTCGCGCCAGCATCGGCTAATTTACGGATAGTACTAGGAGATACCCAGTCCAGAGTTGCTTTAGATATAATAGACGTAGTAGCAAAACTTCTACCAGACGGGTCAGTCAATTCTAGCCCTGCTCTTAAAGAAAATCCTGCTTATAGACACAAATTCAGATACGGCCGAGTGTTTCATCCCACCAAACTACTTCACAGAGCGATCGCCCAGCTTCTTATCTCTAAGATTGTGGGAGGGCCTCAAGATGCCGGAATCATTCAAGATGCACCAAGGTATAAACCGGGATTCACGTTCCCTGCAGCTTGCGTACAACATCCTTTGCTTCCTCCGAGCCGCGGTCCCAATGGCGCAGGCAAAGGAGGTCCTGGTAGCCAGACTGCAACTCTAGGCTCAGGTGGCCCAACAAACAAGGGAGGTCTGGACAATTTCATTAGAAGTGGCACTCCTAATTCGAGAAGCAAAGCAACTGGCCGTAAGTTCAAACGATACTTTGATTGCGAGAGTATGCTACTAACACTGTGATCGGCAACAGAACAGGTGGCTTTAGCGTCTTATATCAATCCCACCACTGACAAAGAATTCTGGAACCCACGCCGCTGCAACCCTAAATCAAACATCAGCTTCAAGTGTCCATTCTAACCAGCTCCACCATGATAACCTACAGGATCTCTTGGTGCACAATTCTCAAACAACTTTGCCTGCAATTCTGCCGGGAACTGTGTAATATTCATATCCCGAATCCCGCGATCCCTAAACATGACCAGCGCTAGAAGCTTCGGGTACGACGGAGTTGGAATCTTCACAGCAGCGCTTCTCATGACGCGAGCACCCTGCGAGTAGCCAACAAGAGAGTATTTCTGATCTGGGCATGCTTTAATCTGCTCCTCGAGGCGAGTAACGACGTCCTTAACGCCGATGGCGACGGATTCTGCAGAAAGCGTGGCAGGGTACTACAGCAGATTGGATCTGTGAGCGATGAACCTCGGAAAGAAGGGTAGAGCCGACTAACCTGAACTGCATAGCCACGAGTCTCTAGGATCGCAGCGATTACATCTTTCACCAGAGGATCCCCTGCGATTACTCCAAATAATCCAGGCTCGCTCGTTCCACGAGCTGCGGAGTTATAAGGACGAGAGTGACAAAATGGGAGAGCAGACTTACCAACAAGGATTTCAAATTTGGAACATCCAGACGGTTTAGGACCGAACGGTACGCCAGTCTTGCCGAAATTCGGACTGATACCCGTGGTCTAAGGATAGGCAGTTGTGTCGCAACACAGCGTGGACAGAATACACAAAAGTACAGTTTTCCTTATGCTTGAGAACATGACGATATGGGGCGAGCTTTTCCAGCAGCGTCGGCGCAAGCAGTTATCAAAAGGCCGCTTGTTATATGCGCATCGTAGATTTTTGGTATCCCTGTCACAAATAAGTTAGCTGATTAATAAAGCGTTAGAGCCGGTGCCAAATAACGAGTTAAAGCACTCGAACATCCCTGCTGGTTGCTTATTGTTATTCACTCTTCAATTAGGGGCTGAATGTATAATGCATGGGGAGATTAACACAATAATATTTGTTAATATCGTGAGTTGCCATTGCCAGCTATTCTCTAGGCCCAAGGCAGCGCGCAGCGCGAAGTGGGAACTCTCTTTAGCTTTACACTTGTAACATCTCACGGCGATGTGGATAAATAGATAGTATTTAGCCGCATCCAAGTTACGAAAATAAATGGATGTGCTGTGGAATTTTGCATCATGATGTTATGTGTTAGGATAGTGATTTTACAAGCCAACTTATGCATTTCCTACCCAGGCTCGATTTCGGCTCAGGCGACGCAGTCGTGCTTAGTTCCATCTTCCGGAACCTCACACCTTTCTTGACCAACTGTACTTTGTTCTGAGGTACCAAGCATCAGAAAAGCTCTCCACTCTTCGCGAAGAGCTACAAAGGATCAAGGTGCCTCGGGTTGCTTACGCTTAATTCCTTTTTTGGCCCCTCATCCTACCTCTAGTCTGGCTATGGTGAGTTACCTCGGCTTCAGCCTTCTCGTCCTAGGAGTTATACTGTCAGGTTCCAATTCGACTCACTCCACTGCTGCTCCAGGTAGATCCGAGATCAGGGCCCTCAAGGCCTTCCAACAGTAGTCTGAAAATTTCATATTCGGTTTTGGCAATCGGACCGACCAATCTTATCAACCAGCGGAGGACCGATCTCCCCTTTTCACACCAGTCTCATCGTATCGGTCCCACTCCCACTGAAGCCTCCTGAAGAGCACGGATCCCTTTAGGTCATCCTGGCTTTTGCATGCTGGATCATGCTTGAGCTGATCAAGAAACTGTTCTTCGTAAAGACGTCGCTGCTCGGAGCCTTTTTCGCCATATAACTCTACCAGTTGAATCTTCTCGCAGACTGAACGCTTCATGGCTTCGTCAATTTCAAGTTCTTTCGCTATTAGAGTGTCTTCGATTTCCGCAGGAAGCCTTGAAGTATAATCGAGCCGGCCGTCTTTCCCAATTTCGACTAATCGATCATGGTCTTGGTACTGATAGGTATTCATATGGTCTCTCCACTCTGCGGCGGTCTTGAACTCTATGTCGCAGTCATTGCGGGGGCAAGCAAATGGGATTTGCTCTGGGCCGCCGAAATGGTATTTCTCGTATAATTCGTGGCGGAGATACTCCATAGCGGCAGCCTCTTCGAGGACTTTACGACGTATCCAGTCAGCTTTTATAAACGTGCCTACAATGCTGGTAATATTTTCTCTCGGTGGCAGGACACTGGTTTGTTTCCAAGCTTTCAGCGTCAAAATCCATCATAAGGCTCTGTCCAGCCGAATCAGATCTTTCGGCAGTCGGCTACATCGACCCGAACCCACCGGACGGCTTGGCAAAGCAATGAAGACGGTGTAGTGTGGGGTGAAGGCGCGAGCAATAGTACACAAAGCCCTTGGAATTTGAGTGGGCGGATGCATCCAACGGGCGTCCCTGAGGCTGATAATGACTCGCTTCGCAGACGGGAAACCACGCTGGAAAACTGCCCGGAATTGGTCGGCGTTGTCCGCCCAAGGAGTTAGAACCGAGCCACCTAATGTGTTGCGAGGGAACGCGTGTGTCGGTGGGGCGGATTCAATCTTAAACCCTATTTCAACTTGCTCAATGTGCTTGACAAACTGCGAATCCCAGGATACGGAGTCTGGGGCACGTTCTTCGGTAACGTCTATGTCGGTACTAAGAATGTAGTACCACGGGTCCTCGTGCGACCAAAAGAGCTTCGTGGCGGTCTTTCGAATGCCTGAGCTCGTCTGCATAAGTCTGAACGTGGTTGGAGCGTCGCATGACTCTAATATCTACATTTGATGAGCTTCATGTATGATATATTTTGCCTTACTTGCAGAGATTCTAACCTTGAGCTGAAGCTCAACTGGGAGTCGTGTATACGGCTGGAATAGCGCCTGTTTATGCTTGGAAGTTGCGGCCTGCTTCAAATATATGCTAAACGGAATTTCGGGTCGTGGGGTCAGGCTGATTTGTGAAGGTAAAGGCAAGTCGATCGGTAACAAATCCATAATGGCGCGCTCAATGTTTCTCTGCCGCACTCCCAGTAGAAGGGAACGATAGGAGGTGTGGGCTGGGAAGCAGAGGTAATCACGTTTGCATTTGCTAGAACGAAGTTGACTGCTGCATCCAAGCTCGGACGGTTGGGAGATCTTAGGTTGATAAGCTTGTCTGGTGGCCGTGGCTTGTTGTTCTTTGTTTGTTGAGGTCTCGTCACAGGTTCCAGAGGTTCACGTTTCATATTCGGCCACTGGCGCCACGTATATTGGTCCAGTGAGTAATTTAAGAAGCCACGTGTATTAGTATAAACAGAGAGAGTCCTACTTGCGCTTCAAGCAAGACAGGATAATCGAAAAGCCGCTATGTTCAAATAACAAGAATACCAAAATACGGAATAGATTGTATTTTCCTTTTTTCTTTTCTTTTCCAGCGAACCAATGTCACGTGATATGTTGCCTAATCACGCACTTCTAAGCGCTGACTAAGCGTCCAGTGTATATATCTCGTCATGTTAGTGTAGAATGAAAAACAATCAACAACCGATTCACACGGTGAGCACTCCATTCAATCCATCAGTTGATAGCCCGATATTCGCCGCTCTCTTCCACCATATCCCCCTCCTTCAACGCACGCGTGGACCAGAGTTGCTTGGACCAGCAACCCCATATCCACTTGCAAGATGGTCATAATCGGGTTCGCCTTCAGCGTCACGATCGCTACTTGAGCTGGAGGTGTCGTCTTTGCTCACGTCTATCGTCACGCCTAGGTTCATCATTGTGTTTGAACAGGCCGGGTCAATTCTCGCCGTCTTTTTCTTCGGGTCCGTCGACCCGCACGGTTTGACCCAGTCCTCCTTTTTCTTGGCATTGGGCTTTCCGTAGGTCGTGACAAATGAATACGCAGGGTATGTCGGTAATTTGACCTTTGGCTCTTCTTTCCAGCAGTACTTATACGAGGGTTTAGGCCGCCCATCCAGTGTACGCTGTTCTGCCACGTATAGCTCCCAATCGTAAGCGGCCATATCCTCCGCGTGCCACAGCGTAGTCGCTCCCTTCCTCGTGACCTTTCTGTTCCAAATCAATCTCCATAAGAGAGGAGCAAAATGCGGTGCATTTGTCGCAAAGGTTCCTTGGCCGTCGAGCCAGGCTGCTAACTGATCTTTAGGGGTGTCAGGAGGGGCACCGTGTGGTATAGTCCCGAGAAAGATACCCTCCCCGTAGATCCAGAGTGCCGCTGCAATGGTGACTTTTTCTCGGGGATATTGATCTCGGATTTTTTCCCAGAATTCTTGTGCAACCACACGGACTGTGTGATGATCCCACTGCTTCGGGGCGGGTGGCTACTGAATTCTCGCGTAAAATGTCGATGTTTGAAGCCATCTTGTTGGGTTTGGCGTGACCGGTACATCTCGGTTATCGTGTGGATTTTGGGAGACTCGTTGGACATAATCCGAACTCAGAATCAATTCGGAATTATTATGCTGTGGGTAACCCAGGCTAACGCCATAATCGTCCCCCTCGTAATGGAGACATGCATCTTGACCGGCCAAACCCGAGTAGCGTTCCATCAACCAGAGCGATCACTCCAGCGCAGCTCCGCTCAAAATTATCACGGTACGAGCAGTTGATCAGGAGGCATCGTCTTCTTTGGAAATTGCCCAAAGCTTACAAAAAGGCTGCGTTGATTTATAAAACGCATGGTGCGGCGACAATCGACCGAACGCGGAATAGGCAGTTAGATCTAACGCTTGATGAGTATCGGATTGAAGAGATGAAAATGTTGCTCAAATATATGGAGCAAGAAGAGGAGTGCAAAGGGGAAGGGAGTACGGAGTACTGTTATGCGTGGAGAATGCTCAGGGATGCGATTGTGAGATGATACGATAAGCATGGTAGAGAAAAGGAGATCTCTCATGGTTTGTTGGGTGCGTCAGATTACTCAATATGTACTTCTCTACGTGAAGATACTTGAAGATTTTTTCGAAAACGAGATAGGTCAAGGCTGGGAATCTAGCACATAAATATCATCCTACCTGTATCAGAACGGATTCAGCGTGCCCACAGCTCCCAGCACTAGCTGCTATGTTTATGATGGAAGTGCGAAAGAATACTTTCGAATGCTGTTGAAGTAATAAGGGAAGACCCTAGACCCCGCAGTTCTGTAGTCCTACCTGGCGTTTGAGAAATTTGATATACAATGTTTGGGTGTTGTGAGTGATAGTGCGCATGACCTTCCATGCGTTAGAATAGAACTATTGGCTCGTGCGTCAGGCCTAATTCTACCACTTCAACCAAGAGTATCTCGACGTGTGTAGGATAAATAATTGCAGAACTTTCAGGATGTATCTAAATAGCCTAGAATACCAGTGTGGTGGCTAGTTTGTACGTCGAAGCTGCATTACAAATATCGCTCGCTTTCTTTGATTCTTGGGACGTCTTGCTCAGCGTAAAGAGACAATATAGCAAAATCCTAGTCTTCTATTCCAGAGGGTCACCGACACATCAATCATCTTTTTAGGGTTTCGTGCATTTAGAATTATAGGTAGCAGGCGTAAACTTTCTAGCCGTGTTTGCTATTGTAGGCCGCTCAAAATATTATTTATATTTCTGCATTATCAAGCACATCCCGCCAAAATGGGCTCGTGGTCTAGGGGGTAAGAAGGTACTCTCTACTCTTCATGTACCACGCTAACCGCATTCGAAAAGTATGATTTTTCCTTAGCATACTCGTTTGGAAGAGGTCCGGGGTTCAATGTAAGCTGTTATTAAGTCCTTATATCTAACATCAACTAACCAAATGTAGTCCCCGCGAGTCCAGTAATAATATTTTTATCTTTTGGAAAAAAAAAAAAAAAGGTTTAGGTCTCTTTCTTACTAAGTGTCACGATTGGAATATTCGATCGGCGAAGCACAACGGATAAGCTCGAATCCTCTTGTTGTGACCTGAGAAACTAAGACGAGGTTTGAAAGTAATTAAAGCCTCCGTCAAACTATATACCGGCATCGAGCCTTAGGCACCAAGGCCGCAACCTAGTCACGTGATAGATTAACCAGTGCAGGAACTGGGAAATCACCGTGATATTACCCCCCCCCTTCGGAAGAACAGGAGCATGCCCTTATGCTGTAAAATTGCTGCAAACGCTCAAAAACAAACAGAACAACCTTGTTCAATAATTCCGGCCCCTTCTTGACCTAGTTGTAGTGGTGTTTCCGGCTGGCTTGTCGTTATTAGCGTGTGGTCTATTAAATCGATCTTCTTTAGTAGCTTCCCTCTATTGCATTAGTCGCATTAGCGGGCCTAAGGCAGTAGGGCGTTGATTATAGAAGCGCTTTAGAACTGTTAGCGAGTTCTTGAAATTTGATATTGGGTACTATTCTAGGTCGTCGTCCTAACCAATCTATTTAACTTAATACTTAAGCTTGCCTTAGTATACCTTTAATACGATAATATACCGTACCTTGTACTCTACTTTACTATTAACTTCTGTAGGTAGATCCTCTATAAGCTCTTGATCTAGTAGTAGATTTATAGTAGCTTTACGTAGACGGTCTACGTAGAAGACTGGATATATCTTGAATATTACTAGTAACTAGACTTTGTAGCTATGTCCAACCTTTTCGATAATTAGCTATAGACCTATAATAGGGAAGTCTAACTTATTAGAAGGACGGTTAGTTCGCTATCCTCGCTTAGTTACATAGATATAGTCTCCGATATCGAAGTCTGGTGCGCGACGTCGTTTATTAGCCTAGGTAGTTTAGCGCTCCTAAGCCTTCTGTATATTCTCTCTGGCTATAACCCACGCGCCGTGTGCGCGTTTAGCGAATACTTGAGCCGTAGTGCGATTAAGTTTGTCGTATAGATCCTTAAAGTTGGTAGTACGCTTCTCCTAGTTCTAGTAGGTGCTAGCTAGGTAGCTATTCTCGAATTCAAAGGGTGACATACCTAGTAAATTATACGGTAAAGTAGTATGAGTATAATCTATAATCGGTAATAGATCTGACTAATCGTCCTAGAAGTAGTTGACAAATAGCTTTAGGCGGTTAAGTAATACTTGATTGTAGATCTCGGTATTGCTATTGGTCTATAGGTAGTAGGTAGTCGATAATTTAATCTTAAAGCCTACTAACTTTGATATCTCGTCTGTAAAGGCGGATATAAATTGCGGACTACAGTCGTAAATAATTATCTCTAGAGGACCCTTATCTCTCTACACGTACCTAAGGTATAGAAGGGCTATATCGTAAGTAGTTACTATTCGATAACACGGCAAGGAGTATGCTCGCTTACTAAGGCGGTCGATAAGTACGAATACTGTATCGTATCCTTTAGTATCCTTAGGTAAATTAAGGAAGTCTATACTAATATCCTTCTATAGCCGTTCCGGAATCGGTAATAGTTGTAATAGTCCCGGTTTCTTGTTATAAGGGACTGTATTGCGTCGGTAGATACGATAGTTTTAAACGTACCGTTCTATATCGTTAGTTATACCTACCTAGTAGTAGTACTATATAGTTATCTTCTTTATCTTACTAATACTAGAGTACGCTGTAGTTAGCATGTTATAAATATACTAGATTAAGCGTGTTCGTATATAATCTACATCTAGGACCTCTAGGCGTTCTCTCTAGAATAGTAGACCGTTATATTCGATAGACTAATTACTATCTAGATCCTTTACTAGGTCGCGCTTTTCTTGCAAAGTCGGCGACTCTTAATTTACTTTACGCAACCGATTAATAAGATTATTCTCTAAGGTAATAGGCTGAACTACTAAGATCTCCGTAAAATACTAAACTAGTAGAGAGTTATCTTCGCTACTAACGAGATCCTACTAAATAAGAGTCTAAGTACGCGAAGCGACCTAGATTACCTTTTAGGTTATAAAGTCCTCGGCCTTTCGTAATAAGTTATCGGTATAGATATTCTCCTTACCTAGTCGATATACAATAGTTATATCGAACTTAGATATTAGGTCTACCTAGCGAGACTATCTCGCGTTAAGGAGGCGCTTAGTTATAAAGTACTCGAGCGTATAGTAATCGGTAACTATAGTAAATAACTTCTTAAGACTAATTAATAGATAGCGCTAATACTTAAGTCCTTTAGCGATCGTAAGTATTTCTTTATTATAAATCTAGTAGTTTATCTCGGTAGAGTTTATAGTCTTAGAGTAGTACGCGATAGGGTACTATTGATTGTTATAACCCTTCTATACTAAGTAGCTAGTATAGGTGTAGTCGGAGGCGTTAGTTTCTATCCTAGTCTTAAGTTCTAGATTATATAGTGCGAGAATAGGTGAACTAATAAGAGTATCGCGTAGCTTCTTAAATATATCTTAATAGGCGTCGCTCTAGTACTATTAAGCGTTCTTCTTAAGTAAGAGGTTTAAAGGTCTAGCTATAGCTCTAAAGTTACGAATAAAGTAATAGTAATAATTATAGAATTCGAGATAAGCTTATAAATCTCGAACACGCTTTAGAATCTTCTAGTATTTAATAGCGGCGACCTTCTCTAGGTTAATACGAATACCTAAGGTACTAATAATAAAGCTAAGGTATTTAATAGTTTTAATACTAAATTCCGACTTCTTAATATCGGCCTATAACCCGTTTTCTTACAGTCTCTATAGTACTATACGATTATAAGCCTAATAAGTAAGTTTATTATTAGAGTAAATAACGATATTATCCGTATATACTATAGTAAAGACGTTAAGGTAATCGAACAAGATCTTATTTATATAACGTTAATAGGTAGTAGGGCCGTTATAAAGCCTAAATAGTAGCACTTTACACTTAAACGAGCCGAATCTAGTACGAAAGGTCGTAAGTTCCTTAGAGTCTAGGTATACTCTAATACAATAGAAGGCCTAGCGAATATCTAACTTAGTAAAGAACTTAGCGCTAGATAGACGCGCGAGAGTCTTAGTAATTAACGGGAGTAGGTATATATCTTTTTTAGTAATCGCGTTAAGACGGTAGTAGTTAATATATATTCTCTACCCCCCTCTAGGCTTCTTCACACAAATAACCGGGGATCCCTACGGGCTATTGCTTGTTTCGATGAAGCCGGAAGTAATCTTCTCTATTAGATATATTTTAAGTGTATCGAGTTGTTCTAACGATATATTATATAATAGTAGTAGGCTAATCGATAAGGCGTCTTCTGTCAATATAATACTATAGTCGTGAATAGTATACTCTAGAAGGCGATTACTATTTACTTTAGAGAACACGTCGACTATATTCTTTAGATATCCTAGTAACTTAGCGTATATAAGTTCTTGAGTCTCTAGATCCTCGTTATCTAGTAAGCTAGGACCAAGGGTATCGCGCTCTTAAGCTTGCGCTTGTTGGATAAGTGTTTCACGACGGCGATCGATCTTATAGATCGATATAGTGTGGACGATGTTCTCTTTATCCTTAAGGAGAGTGCGTAATAGAGCCGTACCGATTATATAGATATTAAGACCTTGCGATATTGCTTTAATAGAGGCATAAACTCGTGACAGTAGAAGCGCGAGGTTATTACGGAAGTTTCTACCTATCTTATCGAGGTTGGACTTGGATTCCATGTTCTATAATTATTTACCAAGTCGTAGTATCTAGAATAGTAACGTTCTGCTAGCAATAGTAGGTATTATATCTTTAATATACTAACGCTCTTCGTCTTCTAGCTCTTTAAGATACTCTTAAAGGTCTATAATAATTACTTCTTCGTAGGCGTCGTCGTTCAGCGTTAGGCGGCGATATAGTTATATGATTTATTTGCTAGAGCCGGCCCTAGGAATTTATATAGAGCAATCGCATCTATAAAGTAACTATTCTCGACGCTAGCAATATTTGCTTTACTGTCGCTCTTGCGTAGATATCTTAGGCGCTTGTCTTCGTAATATATAGCTATATCTCGCTTCTTGATATCTGCCTGCCATAACGCTTTCTACGGTAAGTTTGGCGTCAGGTTAGCGAGAGTAAGAACCTTTTACTAAGGAGGATTTAGCGGGCGACGCGATAGCTAAATTAATTATCTGTTGGCGATATCTACGAGGATGCCGTTCTATACTAACTAGTATTTTCTAAGGATAGCGTTGTGATGACCTAGAGTTGCTTCTAGGAATAGAACTGCCTATTTATATCTACCGTCGACCTTGAGGTTAGCGACGGTAGCGTATCTAATTTTCTATCGTTCTCTACCGGAGTAGCCTATACTTTCGTATAGCTCCGGCAGCGTGATCCGCTTGTAACTTAGGATACGTTAGTAGATAAGTTTAGTAGTACGTTTATTTAGAACGGCGTACACGGAGGTACCTATATTAATAAGAATACTTATTATAATTATAACCTTATAGAAGTAGATCTTATATATAAACGTAAAGGAGGGACTTCCGAAGACGATACGCTTATTAATCTAACTATTTAAGGATTATACTCTATACTATATCTAATACAGCGCCCTCTTCGCGTGATAGCGTGAGGGGTCTAGGAGTTTAAAGGGATTAGAGGTTAGGAGTCCTTAGTCTCCTCTTCTCTATATATAGAGTAATCCTATAAGTTATCTTTATTAGAAGGATCTTCCTAACTATAAGCGGCCTCTTCTTCTTCCAACGTAAGTTCCTAGATGCGACCCTTTAGAGGGTAGGTCTCTTCTCCTTTCTAATATCCGTATTATCCGTAGTTATTATACTTATTATAAGATTTATCCCTAGGTATACTATAGATCGGCGCTAGTATTCGTAGTAGTAGCGACGGCGTAGTAGCGATAGTAGTTAGACGGACGAATAGTACTACTCCGCGCGACGTGGCCAGAGTATTAAATACTATACGTAGTATATTAGTAATTAGACCTATACGACGAGGTAGACTAAGTTGTTGTTAGTTCTAAACTCGGTGTGCTTAACGTCTAGGCTTAAGGGACTCGTTAAGATATTGCGTAAGGCGGGTGAGTTAGTAGAAGGATATAGCTGTATTAATAACCTATAGTATAATTAAGGGTTAGATATCTATAAGTATATAGTCTCGGAATTGACCCTTTTAAGTATCCTTACTAATTTTAGCTTTAGCAGCTAGGCGACTAAAGTCTTGACTAAATTAAAGGATATCTTAGCCGGTATATATCTTTAGCGTATAGAACTCCTTTTGCGCCTTAATATTAGCGAGTAGATCGATATAGGTAACCTTAAGCTACTAAATTACATCGTTCGAGTTAGTAATAACCCTATCCTAGTAGTAAATATAGGAATAGAATACCTTAGCGGTATTACTAGAAAGTAGGCCTTGCAACCAACTTACTGCGCGATTCTCGTCTAGGAAATCGACGTTGCTACTAAGTTATTGTTCTACCTAAGCGATCTAAGTATCGAATCGTAGATATTTGGGATTGCGATCCTTGTTACTAGTAAACTATAGAGGATCCTTAATACGGCGACCTTTGCTGGAGTTAGAACCGCTAAAGGTAGTATTACTAAGTATAGTCGCATTCTAAAAAGCGGCGGATAAGGAAACTTACTATAAGGCGAGAAGCTTCTGCTAAAGGTTAATAGACTTCTATTACTCGATGATACTCTCTTATTAGTAGATAAGTGCTTCCGCTTTCAATATCTCGATCTCTTCCTTGAATTCCTTGATTCGAGAGTTATAGGTAGCTATTTACTATACCCGGCGGCGATTATCTGCGCGTATAGCGTGTAGGATCGAATTAAGATCGAAGGCGATATCCTAGATAGCATCGGTCTTAAGGAAGTATTTAAAGATAAGCTCCGTAAGAGCTAGTATCTATTATATATCGATATAATACTTAATTAGTACTTTAAGCTTTTCCGTAGTAATATCTTCTGCGCCTTCTCCAGGTATAAGAGCCTAGGGTAATAAATTAGAGTTGGCCCTCCGATCGGCTTATCGCGATATAAATTCTTGAATAAGTTCGACGTCAGATAGTACTTTATAGCTGACGATCTTAGGGCGGTATTTATTAATATCCTCCGTCTGAGGATTGCGGCCTAGGAGTGTGCCTAGGCACTAGGTACTCGAACTAGTTAATATATTCGCTAGTATTAAGAATCGTGGTTGAATTTTTTGGTGTTTGCGAATTATTGAGATTATAAAGGTTGTTTACTTAGTTTACAACGCGTCTTGCTGTCAGCTACCAAATAGCGTATTAGTTTCGCAAACTTTGCTCCGTATACTTTAAAATTTGTTTATAAGTAGGCGCGGAGTTGGTAGAAGGTTCTAGAGGCTTCGAATCTCCTCTATAACGCTCTAGCGTTGGTTGAATATTCAGTGTCGCGATAAATCGAAATCTAGGTATCTGTATCGTAGGATATACGCTAGTATAGTAGCTAGAAGATCGCGGTAGCTAGTTATACTAAGTAATCCTCTTCTTACTCTCCTTCTAAATAAGTAAGGCTTGTAGTTCTACTTCTACGTAGCTACGGTCGTACGCCCTTACAAGTAGGCTATAGCTAAATACGACGCCGCTTTAGGCTGGTTACTAGATTATTGGTTTACGGTCGTATAAAAGGTTCGTCCTACTCTTTCTTAAGCTTTCTCCTCGTGACCCTGCTAAAGTACTCCTCTAGGTAAGTCTCCGCTAGTCTGCTAAATTAATATAATAGTACTCCCTCCGTAGGCAAGTCTAAGGTTGCGATGTTTTTATCGTGGCCGTCTCCGGTAGTAGGGTAGGTCTTAGTTTATGTCACGATTGGAATATTCGATCGGCGAAGCACAACGGATAAGCTCGAATTCTCTTGTTGTAACCTGAGAAACTAAGACAAGGTTTGAAAGTAATTAAAACCTCCGTCAAACTATATACCGGCATCGAGCCTTAGGCACCAAGGCCGCAACCTAGTCACGTAATAGATTAACCAGTGCAGGAACTAGGAAATCACCGTAATACTAAGTATCTATATAATCTACTTTCATCTTAAGAAGAATAGAAGTAATAGCTTAGATATAATATCTTCTTTCTACTAATATATTAGCTTTCTTATTTTCTCTCTACCTATAGCTAATACTTATTTCTAGCTCAAAATAATTCCTAGATTATCCTCCTTACGAAGTTTATTCAATTAGTTTTAAGAGTCTAATCTAGGCTATATAGTTCTATAATTCTTTCAAAGCTACTATACTTATTAAAACCTAGCCTAATAAGAAGGTAGGTTTCTTCGGCTATATATAAACTTGAGTATTTGATAGCCGAAGTACTTAGGCTTGAGAAACTTAGAAAGCCACTTGAGCGTTCTTCGAAATACAGTACTGAATTGTACGCTCCAATTATCTGCGATTTCCTTAAGTGTCAAAAACCACAAGTCTTCGGTTAGCCGAATAGGTGGGCATTCCGACTATCAACAATAGATGATTTATCCTGTCCTAGATAGTCTTGCGATATTGGTCACCGATAAGTGGAAGTGAACACACAAAGAGATTATTGCTTTGTTATTGATTGAGGCTAGCAAGGCGAAACTTTTATTTCGCCAGGACCAAGACCACGTCGATCCCAGTACAACTGCCCGGTTATAAAACGTTCCTTTCAGTAACAGCCCTACTCTCGGACCAATTCATTCCATGACAATTGCGAGAACCAGTTCTCCGAGGAGTTGACGTGTGTAAATGGCTCTTTGGCAATACTCACGCGATATACTACAGTTCAAAAATAGCCAGGACCACTACGGTGCACGTTTTTACACCTCGACTGGTGCGTTGAGTGGTGGTATGTTTACTATGTTGTCTATTGTCTTCCAGAATTGTAATGCTGATAGTGTCTTAGGCTCTGGTAGAAGGTCTCCCTGTGGCGTGCACGGGTCCACGGCTTGCACACAAAACCGAAATCTATACATTATTTTCAAAAATTAATTACTCAACAACCACTCAATGAAATAAGCTCAAATTTTGATGATAAGCTATTTAATATATGCTCAATTAACCTATGAGAGGTCATCATCTATTAGGTATCGTGGTAGCCGTCGCGTTCGCTTTACTTGCGGTGACCAAATTCGCTCTTGGACCACTTCCTCATATTCTATATTACTTTCCACCACAACCACATCTTGTTCTAACAACTTAGATGGCTTAGATTAACTCTTTAGCTTTGGTATTGCTTGGGTTAAGTCAATTTTCAGTTGTTTATCGACCTCCTTTTGTGTTTTAGCCTCCTTTATGGCCTGCTTTTTTACCTATCGATCTCGCTCTCTATCAGACTTCCTTTGTGCTACTATTAATGCTAAATCTTCCTTCTTTCGCTGTTTATCACGCTTTTTCTCTACTTTCCTTAGCTTCTCCTGCTCCTGAGCCGTTTTCTTTACGTTAGCAAACCGTTCTTCGTTATTTAACTTCGTAGGTGACTAGAACTGTAACTTACCTTTATTTACCTACAGTAGTACTATAGGAAGGACTACTTTACCCTTCTGCTGATATCTCTTTATAATATCAACAGCCTTAGTTAGTCCTTCGACCTTAGTAGCCAAATAAATATTATTTGTACTTAAGGTAACAAAGGCGTTGGCGAGCGCTCTGACATCACGTGACGGATAGCTATTATTGACCCTCTTGATCAACTGATGTACTTTTTGAGCGTTCTAAGGGTTAAGAATCGATGATCCTGATAACTTTGAAGTGCCAGTGGACGGCCTTTGATTTATTGGCGATATTCGTGTTAAAACAACCTATGGGTCGAATGGCTGCAGGCCGGCCTACATCTATACGCTTAGGATATTCTTCTCTGTGAAGGCAGACTCAAATACGCGCCTAAAAAGGCCGTAGAACTCTCTCTTTAATATCTTCACAAGTCCTCCTGTCGCTATTTACCACAGAAGTAGCTGTGTTAAATAATAATTAGCTAGTGGTGCAAATAACACCAAATCAAGCGGCTGCAGTGAGTGAGTCGAATAAGGTGGATATACCGTAATTAGGATACGATGTTCGATAGCATACTTTAGGAAGCGTATATTCACATGGCTTCCATGCCCATCAATAAATAGGAGCCGCCATTCCTTCACACCGGCCTTTTTCTTTATCTATTTATCAAAAACCGTCACCAACCACGAATAGCCAAGATCATCATTAGTCCGGCCACTTATAGAGCTTGCAAAATAGGCTAAAAACTCCTCTAGCACTACTTTATAAATCCATGAATCTTGTATATTGCTAGAGACTGTAGGGTAGATCAATGCAGGAGTAATATAAGTACCGTCCTAGCATACAGTTGTAATGTACGTGATCCACTCTCGACTTCTATCCTGGCCAGCACCTCTCTTCGGGCCATTTGGGTTCGTAGATTTAGTGAATATGCGCTTAGGCTTCTGCAAAATACCAATCAAAAAGCCCTTCTCATCCATATTATAGGTGTTGTGAGGGAGGATCTCATATTCTTGAATTTTCTTGGCGATCTTTCAATTATTAGCACTACCACGATATAATATAAGGCTAAATACCTTCTCGAAATAGAGTTTATATTCATATAGATTATCTACCTTAAGCCAGGAGTGATCTATTGTCTGTAGGAACTCTAAGGAGAGTCGATCTCGGTGCTTTAAAATAAAGCGAGATACCTAGTTTTTGCTAGGTACTTTACAACATATATCAGAGGCAAAATTACGAACAATTACCGGTGTAGGAGATAGTCCTTTAAGTACCCAATCATTAATATGATCCACTAGTACTAATTATTGTATGTTGGTAAGTAGATTTTGATTTTCGATATACTGTGCCCTGGGTATGGTAACTCCCTGTTTACGGCGTGCCACAGTAGTGCGCTGAACGGTTTCATTAATCATTTAATAGGATGAAAGAGCAAGTTCAGGCGATTCAAATGAATCAAAAATTAATTGATTTGGGTAACTATACGCTGAGAAATGAATTTTTTAAAGTTGAGATGAAACTGTGCGTTGGGCGTGCATACTGCGGGCCCGTGCACGCCATAGGGAGACCTTCTAGTGCCGCAACCGCAAGAAAAATGCGGCGAGGAAGAATGATGCTGCGCCGCCAGGCGAAAAAATGAACGTTGACAAAGCTGGCGACCGCGGGGTTTCTGCTTCGCCGAAAGCTTCTACATCATAGAGATGTTCTGAAGGCCAATTAAACCATGCTATAGTGACTAGGAATCAATTACTACCTATTGTAGTTAGTATGTATATTTGAGAACGGATTCGTGATATCTGAGCACGTCCACTCTATCAACCGGTTTCGACCTCCACAACAGCCACCACAGTAGCCCTGGAATACATTCAGCTTCAAATGGGGGTTATAATAGCGGATTAAGAAAGTTTTGGAATTATTTCATACCTTCTCATGAGGAAATTCTCCATTTAAGTTGATCTAGCTGGCCTTATGCACGGGCCAATATCTCTCGCCTTTTTCGTCACGCAAGAAGCCTGCAAGGTGATCATGACTAACACCTTACTAAGCCGATACTTTGGCTCGATCCCTCTCAAAGACATCTTCAGCGCGGATCGGTTTTCATCCCTGCCATCGACACACATACTACCAAAGTACGAGTACTCCAATCACTCTACCGATTGCACTAGTCACAACCACTACTTTGCAACAGGATGTTGCACCCGCGGTCTGCCTTCATTCCGCGTGTCGAGAGTGAGGAGAGAGGGTTTCCCATCCGCGTGTGCCTCAAGGAGATTAGCGGCGCTCGGGATTTTGAAGCCCAAGGTAACTGGTGTACCTGAGCCGACCCTATAATATCCAATCACTTTAACTCCCCCATTCAGCTCATTCTCCTGCGACTGCTGTCGAATCTCTCTTTCCACTTTCCAAAGCAGCTGAGATTTCCGCGGAGTCCGCTCCGGATCGCGACGAGGATGAAAACCCTTCTTTGACCCCACATCCGGAGGCACTTCCGCGCCCTTCTGCACGGGTCCAAGCCACGCCAAGCTTGCGTCCAGTGGAATCGAGCAGTATTCAAAGTGCTGGCCATGAATACGCCATCGTGGACAGCGAGGTGCAAACCGTGGTCGCTGGCTCCAGGAAGCCCTTTGAGGATTGTGAGGATGAGCAAATTCATCTTCCGGGCGCAGTCCAATCTTTTGGTGTGTTGATCGCCCTGGCTGCTACCTCGGACGAAAAGCTTCAGGTACGCATGGTCAGCGAAAACTCAATAGACATCCTCTGCTACTCCGTCAAAAATCTGTTCGCGTTGGACAACTTCCTCGACGCTCTGCCAGATGCAAATCGACTGGAATTCGAGACGAGAGCACGGGGTGTAAGGGAGGCCACAACGGTGAACCAGATTGGCCCCGATCCGTCCGTCTTCTCAACGGCGATTCAAGCACCTGGGGAGCCCATCATACCACTATGCTGCGCAATGCATTTCGTGCATAGCGGTTGTGACCTGTTGGTCTGTGAATTTGAAAAGGAACATCTTATAGATGTTTCTACATACGTACCTGACCATCCAGTGAATACCCTCGATCCGTGCCTAGAAATCTCGCCCGATGAGCCACCAGTAGTCACATCTCCGGAAAAACCATCAGCAATCGACTCAATTTTGTCGCCTCTTGGGAAATTGAATATGCAAGGATTTGGTTTAGTCCCAGCAATTGCATATATTCGACAGAAACTTTCTTCCGCTCAGTCAATAGAAGAGTTGGGCGCTTATTTAGTGGAGTCCGTTCAAGATCTCACTAAGTTCCATCGCATCATGGTCTACCGGTTTGATGAGGCCTTCAATGGTGCGGTTATTGCAGAAGCGATAGACCCGCGAGCGAGTGGAGACTCATATAAGAATCTTCGGTTTCCCGCCTCTGATATTCCAGCCCAAGCTAGAAAGCTCTACCAAATTAATAAAGTGCGTTTCCTCTTTGATAGAGAACAGGCAACATCTCGGCTTGTGTGCCGTTCTGTTGAAGACTTGCACCCGGCCCTCGACCTTTCGCACTCCTACCTACGAGCTATGTCGCCGATTCATTTGAAGTATCTTGCAAACATGGGAGTGCGTTCAACAATGTCTATTTCACTAGAACTTGGGGGTAAGTTGTGGGGTTTGATTTGTTGCCATAGCTATGGTAAAGCGACAAGCTTACCCTTTCATATCAGGGAATTATGCTATTGGATTGGGCTCTGTGCGTCTAGCTGTCTGGAGAAGCTGGACTATAGTTCGAATCTTGGATCGCGTCAGATACTCAAAGCGATTCAAGCGAGTAGGGATTCTAAAACGTGTATTACTGCCTCGTCGAACGATATTCTCAAACTTTTTGATGCAACTTCTGGGTTTATGGTCATACAGGGAGAGGCGAGGTCCGTTGGACGACATGAAGTCTACCAGGAAGGATTGACTCTTCTTCGATACGTTAGTATGAGAGGATACGAAGATGTGATTGCGTGTCAAAGTATCTCGGCAGATCATCCAGATCTTCAGAGAGACAAGATATTCGAATCGATTGCGGGTTACTTGTTCATTCCTCTTTCGAAAGCGAGTCAGGATTTCCTTCTGGTCCTAAGAGATCACCAGATTCGAGAAGTGCACTGGGCAGGGAAGCCTCCAAATAAGTTTGGAAAAGACCCTCCAAATAAGCTTGAGCCTAGGCACAGTTTCCACAGATGGACCGAGACTATCAAAGGCTTTTGCACACTATGGACGGAAGAGCAATGCGGACACTTGTAAGTCTACGTTCTCGAACTTTCGGGTATTTTGTCTGATATGTGATAGTGCGACAATGGTTCAGCTTGTGTATGGGAATTTTATCGAGGTCTGGAGGCAGGAGAGAACATCCGCGCAGTCACGATTGAAGAGAGCCTTACTTTTGAATGTGTCGCACGATGGTAAGTCATCCGCAGTATTTTTACCTTTCTCTATATTGATTAATATTGTGTAGCCCGTACTCCCTTGAATGCTATCATCAATTACCTTGAGATAGCGCTTGAGAAATCGTTGGATTCAGACACGATCGATATACTCCATAAATCTCACTCAGCATCAAAGTCATTGGTCTATGTGATTGACGACTTGCTTAGAGTCTCTTCAGTGCATCAAAGTCACTTTTCCCACTTAGAAGCCACGTTTGATATCAAAGCTTCCATACTTGAAATACTAGAATCATTAGGTGCTCATGCTCGGTCTAAAGGTCTTACTTTCGAATACGTCAATAACGGTGACCTTCCAAGTTTGGTTAAGGGAGATGCTCACCAGTTGCATCAAATACTTATTCAGATTGTAACGAATGCTGTACGCTCTACCCAGAGTGGTGGTATCGAGATTGAAACAAAAGTCGTTTCTACTTCTGATGAGTTTTGTTTCTTGGAGATATGTGTGAGGGATACTGGGGAGGGTCTTACACAACGACAGTTAGGCATGTTTGCTTCTAAAATCTATTCCATTGGCACATGCTCGACCACAAGCTAATTCTGGCCCTATCAGATGACTTGTTCCAAGATCTCGAACAAGTTACTGGAGAAGAAGATGCTTCCGATGGCGATAGGAGAAGAGGTTCAGTTACTCACAGTTCAAGAGCAATCGAACGCGCAAGAACGAACGAACCTTCGCCCGTTAATGAACACAAATCCGGGGTTGGGCTGGGTCTCTCTATGGTTGCAAGATTTGTGCAATTGCGAGATGGACAACTCAGGATGAAATCGACAAAAGATGTTGGCACAGTTGTGACCCTCTATATCCCTTGGCTGCTATGCTCAGACCCAGTAAATTCATACCAGACACTTCAATGTCTTCCAACACCACCAGGGGAAACCCCACCCCTCTATCCACAGCAGGCGTTTTCTCCTCCCATATCCGCAGCGTTGAGCCCAAAAAATCCCGAATCTCATACGTCCATGGAAGGCTTTTTCGACCACGCAGTGCAAGGATCAGCATATTCTCACACCAGTCGAGTCAACCCTACGACACCGCTCGGGGTCACATCTCCACTCTACCCCAACGAAACGCCCATTCAGAGTCCTATCCTAGAAAGGAGACCGAGTATGGTTATCGCGATTGCCGATGATAACAACATCAACCTTCAAGTATTAAAGAGGAGGTTGGAGAAAATGGGTCACAAGGTTCTGAGTAGTAGCGATGGGAAGGAGTGTTTAGAAGTTTTCCAGGAGCACAAGGAGAGTACGGAGTTCATATTAATGGATATTGATATGCCTCTTGGTTTGTTCCTACACCTGCCCTTTCTCAGTCTCAAGCATCTGCTAATTCGCCTTTAGTAAATGGCATTGAAGCTACACAAATGATTCGCGAAATAGAGCAACAGACTAGAAATCGAGTTCCAATCTTCGCCGCTTCTGCATCGCTTCAGAAAGACGAAGAGCAAATGTTTGTTGAAAACGGTTTTGATGGGTGGTTGTTGAAACCCATTGATTTTCGAAGGTTGAACTTGCTGCTGGCTGGGGCACTCGCGGAAGAGACGAAAATGGAAGGACTTTACCGCCCCGAGCAGTTTAAAATCGGCGGATGGTTTGTCAAAGGGGCGGACAGCGTGTGAAGGATGCTCGTGCGTTGAGGAGTCCTAACTTCAGTACATTCTCCTGTTGCAGCCTGGATTTTTTTTTCATTGCACTTTGAGATTGGGCGGTTAGGCAAATTCAAATGTCAGTAATGGAGGTATGACCACATGATTGATGATTTGAGTTATTTTGCAAAAACGAGTTTGGTTGTTCCAAATTCAACTACGTGTTATGCGCACACCTACGTTGCCACAAGTCTGATTATTTCATTTGTCCTGCAGTGCAAGTAATTTATTATAACCTTAGTGCATTTGTCCTCGAAAGCAACGTCTATATACTACTCCCTCGGGTTTCTTAAACGCCAGACAAATCCAGGCTTTTGGAGTACTTATAACAAATCCAACGCCTCAAGTCTAATAAATTATACCCATCTTCTCTGGTAGTAGATACCTTAGCAAGAACTAGAAGCTATAAGTATACTTAGATATCTCTGAAACAGCCACTTCAAAACTTTCGTATCAGGATTATAGCAGGCCGACGGGCACTCCGTGATAACAACAACAGGCTGATGAACTATCAAGCGTGAAGGAGGACGCGAAAGACAATCCTGATGCTGAGGGTAGTCGCGCCGGGAAAAGCCCAAGCTTGATTCAGAAAACTCAGGCCGACGCTGGCAGAGTTCCAAGCGAAAGCCACGAAAGGCGAGAAGTATATCGTCGCCAAAGAACCGGGGGGCTGGGTGGAAGCCGAAGGTTGGCGGCCAGAAAACGGTCTTGTTTAATGGGTAAAGAGCCATCTTAGGGAGGTAAAGGACGTGCATCAAAAGCCGGACGCGGATTCAACCCATTACGCATCGAGGACGTCGACGTTAGATAGGAATAATACTAGGCCGAAGTCATCCTGTACATCACTTCCCATAAGGCCTTCTATTGGTGAATACAAACTTTATTTGTGTTGGCGCCGTGAGTTAAGTCCAAAGCAGAATGGACTTGAGCGAAACAAGTTTGGATTAACGAAGACGACTGACACCATAAGAATGATCGTAACTAGTTCAGTCTCTGAATGCTAACTTATTCATCACCTCGTGAGCTCCGAATAGCTCTACCTTCTGCAAGATCTTAACCACCAGCCTTCTGCTTCGCCAAAGCCTTCTCCACCTTCTTCTTTACATCAGCCTTACCCTTTGCCAACTTCGCCTTTGCCTTTGTATTCTCGCTCTATCTCCTCTGGATAAGCTTCTGATACTTCTGTTTAGTATTAACCGCTGCGATCGCCTCCTTAGCCGGATTCCGCTCACGTCTCGCCTCCCCTATTTCGCGTAGCTTCGCCGCTTGCTCTTCGTTCCAGCTCTGTAGTATGTTATTATATTCGGCATCGAACTCCCCTAATTTGGCCTGAGTAATATAATGCTCCGCCTTCGCGTAATCGGCCTTTACTTGTGCTTATCGGAATTCGTTATCTCTTTTCCTAGATACGTGTTTCGCATTGTCGATTCGCATATGAAAGGTCGCTTTAATCGGCTGGCGGTTGGCACGCTTTGCATCACGCTCCTTAGTCCAAGTGACGTATTGTACTAACTTCGGGTCCTGGGCTGAGTGAAAGAAAGAAAAACATACCTAAAGATTTGCGGTGGTGGTAGTGTTGTGGGCAGTTGTTGTTGTGGAAACCTTGTGGTGTCACTAATCGATCTCTTTTTATATGCCTGAAAGGATTACGTCACGCTTTTCTTGTACGTTGCAACCAAGTTTATAGCCGTGAAATGTGCAAGTTTCCTTAGAGAATACTATTCAAGATTAAGAAGAGTATCTGGATAATATTAGGTCTTTTTTCTTTTTTTAAGAAATGAAAACAAATTTTTCTTTATCCTTATCACACCCTCGTGCGAAGTTCGCTATAGTCAACTCTTGACATTGAGCTGCTTGCATTGGCCGCAGACTCAAGATGATTCCTTTGAAACTCAATTTGACAACGTCATCGTTGTGCAAGCAAGTGTTGCAATGAACAAGCTAAAGCCTCAAAATTCCCGAATGATTATGTCGTCCTGCGTAGGAACTGAAACGCAAACATGCAGAATACGAGGTGCCTTTTCAAAAATAAAATATCCAGAAATACGATTAGAGCTGGCTAAGATTGTTTGCGACCTCAACTGTCTCTTCCCCACCCTAGATTCACTTTAAAACACCGGAACATAATGACAAGCTCGATGGACTTGGCCTTCTCCGGTTATCCCGCATCCTTTCAGGAAGAGCTTAATAAGCAAATGCAACAACAACTCACTGAGCTCAACATTTATGACAAAATTGAACGCTTAGAGAATGCTGTTTCATTTATTCTCAACAAATTTTCACTTCCCGCACTTGATACATTTCACAGCAAGAGTGCAAATAAACCGGCCAAAGCTCCAGAAATGGAGGTCAAGATTGTCGACCCAGTTGAACCAAAGGCACCAGAGCTTTATCGATATGAACCTCTCACTACTGGACAGCCTGAAATACTGGCAATGTAAAAACTGGAGATTCAATCGCCTTGATTACAGGTTCCCACTTTCCTTACGTTTTGCGGAAAGATCAGGGAGATGATTTTGTGCTCGTTGATGAAGCATGGATCCCGAAGATTGAAGAAGAGATTCGGACTTCCAGATTTCGATTAGACAGGTATCAACAAACTACAGATTATTTAGTCTAATGGATGGCTAGTAATAGCTGGAGTTCAATGTGTATCATTCTGAAATCAATATCTTAGTCTGGTTTCACACCCCCAAATATTTAGGGAAGCTTATTTATAAGGTACTTGGGGCCTGGTTACAAACAGAACAACACCAGGTAGTCAGGAACTACTGACGAGACGCCAAAGGACAATTTCCACAACTAAAGTCACCATGGTTTCTGCACTCCGTGCAATTATGCACAGATCAAAAGCAGCAGGAAGCCCACCGAGGGGACTATTCCTGGTCAGCGTCCGCATTTATAGAGTTGTAATGCGCTCTTGATGCCAGATCTCAAAGTTAATTGCACGCATGAAGGATTTCTATTCTTATGTTCTCTACACACAACTGGTGGTTCGGAACGTTTGAGATGAATTGATTAATTTCAACACACAAATTTTAGTGCCATGATCCTCTTCAAAACATGGAGGTTACTACCAATGAACAGTACTCTGTGCAACTATCTATGTCAGCCTCTAGTCACTCGTTAGTGTTTTAACAAGTGTATGATTTGTATCGACCAAACGTGGGTTCAACACTATGTACGTTCCCGAGAGATCTTGCTGAGAGTACATCATAGCACAATGATCTGTTCTCTTTTCGCTGCAGATTACCACACTTACGGTGTATTGAGTGGCATTACCTCGATTTCACCCTGAAGGTTCAATGCACTCCATGCTTGCATCATATGCGGCTCGATTTCAGTATACGTCATTGAATACGATTCAATTATCTGTTGCTCGGAGTACACAAGTCTAGAGCCACGGTCATTATACATAGCCATGTCCCTATAGCGAGCTTTGATGGTTTTGTTCTTTGCCCATTCATATTACACATAGGCATGTGTAGTATGTCAGAAATGTACGACTACACTTTGAAAAGCGAAAACCAAAGAGTTCATGAGGCTAGATGTTACTCAGCGCCCACTTCGAGGTTTCCCCAGTTTGATGGATGTGATCCTTGAGCAGCTTGAAGATGGAGTTGCTAGGAGACGGTTCTCTAGCGTAGACCTGGTGAAGGTAATTCTAAGCATCTTAATCTCGCGCAGGTGGTCACTCTGCATATCATATCAGACCTAAGAAAATGCGCTTTGATGTTCCTATTACAATGAGTCTACATGGAGAACTGTGCTCTAATACTGGAAAATGTTGCAGTTCTCGAATCAAAGAAGTCAATGGAATACTAAATGCTGTTACTGAGTTTAATCCTGATGCCTACGATATTGCAGCGCAACTGGACGCAGAGCGAGCCAGCCAACGGAACAATAAGAGGGTATGCAAATCCGATCATCTCTCGAACACTAGGCCGTACTGATCATAGAGTCCACCTCATGGGATCCCGATTATTGTCAAGAATAACATCGCGACAGCAGACAAAATGAACAACACAGGTAGATATGAAGTTGACATCCACCAGATCGCAGCTAACTAGCTTTAGCCGGGTCATTCTCTCTCTTAAAGGCAAAAGTGCCCGCGGATTCTACAGTTGCAAAGAAGCTACGCGAAGCTGGAATTATCATTCTCGGCAAGGCAAACATGAACCAGTGGGCAGGGTTTCGCTCGAAGAGCACAAATAATGGCTGGTCGGCGCATGGGGGACAAACTTTTGGCGCGTATTATCAGAAGCAGGACCCCTGCGGGAGTTCCAGTGGAAGCGGAGTGGTTTCATCGATTAACCTCTCTTTCGCCAGTATTGGAACAGGGAGGATAAATTCCCCTTTTTTGAAGCACGACTGACACGAATCAACAAAAACTGATAGCTGCATTGTGTGTCCTTCCGACAAAAGCAATCTA
This sequence comes from Tothia fuscella, assembly GCA_010583015.1. NCBI lineage: Eukaryota > Fungi > Ascomycota > Dothideomycetes > Venturiales > Cylindrosympodiaceae > Tothia > Tothia fuscella. The sequence continues at coordinate 165,526 of MU007057.1, read as the reverse complement.
GTTGGCATTAAGCCAACAGTAGGGCTTACTTCACGCCACCTCGTTATCCCGTTAGCAGAGCATCAAGATTCTATAGGCCTAATGGCTCGTACAGTAAAGGACGCGGCGCATATACTTCAAGCTATAGCCGGTAATGATATCTCAGATAACTATACGATAGTGATACCGAACAATAGAACACTACTGGATTATGCGGTCGCATATCGAGTCTCCTCTCTCGTTGGTGCCCGAATCGGGGTGGCTTGGAATACAATATACAGGCTGGCTCGTGATCCGGCTAGCTTTGAGCTTCGAGAGTTCGTCAAACCCACAGTCGCAAAAGACTAGATAAAGGATTTTCTCCTCTCTTTTTCGATAGAAAAGAGGTTCTTTTTCCTTAATGTAGCTAAAAGTCGAACGAACCTTCCTACACGGGAGGGTACTATACTAGACAGTAATGAACATGACATTATTATTATTTTATAGTTAACTAGATTTAGTGTATTAAACTAGTCCTAAGTATTGCAGGATCCTAGATCTTGTCCGGCTTTTAAGAAACTTAAGGAGTAGAATAGAAAAAGTCTGCTTTGTATCATCTCAATGTAAATTCCTATTTCTTCCAATACATGTTTGTAAATAGTGAGTATCATGCAAGCACGCGGCGAAGCAAAGCTACGTCACAATCATTGGCTGCCTGCAGCTGCCTGCTCTACAACGGCGGCTTCCGCTGAGGCAGCTCCTCCTCCCGCACACAAATTTATTTTTCCACCCAAACTTGACACCTTCTGATAACACACAATCGACACGACACTCACAACCCCCCCAGCCATGTCAATCCTCAACAAGTTGCCCCTCGAACTTCGTGAAGATATATACAAGCACGTGCTCATTGCCCCGCTTGTCGTTGCGATTCCGCCGGACGTTGACACCACGGATGACTTGTTGATTGATCGCGAGAATCACGGTCCGTCTTGGAAATCGAAGTATATCAGCTACCTGATCGAACCTCCTCGATCAGCATGCATATCCCTCCTCCTGCTCAACCGGCAAATCCATGAGGAGGTCAAATCGGTGCTGCGCTGCATGGAAGGAGACATCGATTATGACATCGATATAGTCGTCGCCGACCAAGGCGTCCTCATTCCAACATGGACTCGTCTTTCCATGCTTTCTCGACGAGTCCGCTCAGTCAAAACGACTTTTCGAATCGCCGGTAATTTTCACCTCGAGGAAAGCTGGAAGAGAAGCGCTAATCGCGGTTTCTCGGTAGGAAACGGTGGACCCCCTATTATCGCGTGGGCTTTCTACTATCTTCTGCGTCGCTTCCTGGTTCTCGGTCCTATGGCGAGGTCCAAGGGCGACGGCGCCGCCAATCGTAAAGACCGCGTTGTTATCATCAACCATCTCGAGATGGAGATTGTCACGCCGCCACACATCTTTGGCGTCCACACGGTCTCAATCGTAAGAGAGATGGGAAACGTGTCTCAGTAAAGCGCAAATAGATTGGGAGGAGATTCAGCCCTCTTGCTGCTACTAAATTAGTCACAGTTTTAACATAACTCTGCTGTGCAGATGACCTTGGTCAACTCCACATTAGTTGGATGCAACGTGAGACAGGATTTGAAATTTATACTTACTCGAGCGCTATCCACATGTCGATAAAAAAAAAATGTACACTCCCTGATTGATGTGGCCCCATTATACTCCCTCTGGCTATCTGAAAGCCAGATGGGCTGTTGCCGGAATCCTAACTCATAGGTTTTCGAATGGCTTTAATAAAATTGGTTAAATATATCCACGACTCCTACCACCTTTAACTTTACTTATAATAGGTTAAATCTATATAATTGACTAGATCCAGCGTACTGAAATAGTTCTTAGCTCTCTAGAATCCTAGATCTTGTCCAGCTTTCACGAACTTGACGAGTAAAATAGTGACTATAGTGAATAAGTCGGAAAATACACCGGACCAGAGGACTTCAAAGTATCTAGACGCGAATGTGTCGTATTTTCGTCACCTTCCTTAATCGAGCTTCCTCAAAGTAAAAGACAAGGAGGGAGACCTAGAGTCTCCGATGGCAGCTATGGAATAGTAAAAACAAACGAGAAATAGCTGCTGAACACGATGGGGAGGGGGCCGACGAGGGCAATAAGGACGAGTGGGAACCCGGATATATCGAAATCGGGACAGGCCAAGCACGTGGACTAAACTTTTTCTGATGTTACAAGCCAGAATTGGCTAATTAAGATAGGTGGGAGTATGCTTGGGGTAAATTTGACTCGGAAATTCCCGCGCTCTAATCTAGCCTGAGGCCGCAAATTTTGGAACACTGCAAAGTGGGGACTTCGTAAAGAAAAACTTTGTGATTTCAGCATATGTTACCATGACCACAACCTCAGGTCCGTGAAGACACCTGAAACATGAGTTCCATGTATCGGCATTCAAAAGTATCCAGAGAATGTGAGGGTGTGAGAGCGAATCAATCTCAAATACAAAAGCTAATATGGATTGTAGAATTGATGAGCGGCCCACAAGATTGAAACTCACTTACTTTGAAATGAAGAACATGGAAGCTCAAGACCCCAAGACCATTGAACAGTGGTTGGAGGCAAACGAGGCAGCTGACGCTCGAGGTCATGGGAATATCAACTTCCCAGGTAAGCTATCAGTTTCCATCCTTTTGCAATACTGAGAACATAGATAAATCTTCAGGCCCAACAGCTTTCAAAACGCCCGTGTGGCCTCCTAAAGCCCACGCTTTTGCCCTGCGTGAACTTCAAAAATTGCACACGAAGAAGGATGACCTAGGAGACCTGATTTGGAATAAACAAGTGCATCTCATAGGTCTCACAATGGCAATCAAGAAACTTCAAAAACAGCTCGGTGAGGTGCTAGGGCAGTTGGAGACGATGTCATAAGTGAATTGGAACGAGGAAGAGGAGACGCTACTGGTCAAGTTGGTCTTAGAAGAGGAGCATACGGCGAATCTTCTTCTTTTAAATCACAGAGCGATAATGAAAAAGGAAAGAGACAAATTGGCCGTCAGTGAGAAGAGGTATGAAGACTTACGAGAATCAAAGGTGAAGGCGAGCGAACCCGGAAAAGAGGGTGTAAAGCTAGGAGTCAAGAGGAGGGCTGCTCGTCAAGTAGTAAAAGCTTTGAAGCGGATACAGTGCTACTATACGGCAGGCCGAGACAAACTCTTGTATGACAAGGAAGGTCTAGATGATAACATATGGAAATCGCAAATGGACCTTATCAGGCTCAATATCGATATTGAGCGACTTGAAATGGAAGTTCGGGCGAAAGAGGAGGATATGGAAATGATGGAGTATCGAATGATTGCGAAGAAGTTCGCGAACCTGCTAGTCTCGAAGTATTTCATTGAGAAGGGAAGAGATAGTGATCGGGAGCTAAGTGAAAAGGAGCAAAAGGCTTTATCACATAACCAAGAGCAGTTGAACGCCTTACGGCCACGATTGACGGCAATGGAGATCGATATTGACGCACGAGAAAAGGAGGTGGCTGCGAAGTGGTGCGAAGAACGTCAAGCTACGAGAGACTCGGAAAAGCGACTTTTTGGGATAGTCATGACTACTAGGCCTTGGGAGTTTTGATGGAGTAGGATATCAAAGCAGACACAACGAACGAATGTGCTTTGGAGCTTCCCCAACTTCCCATCATCAACTAATCTTCTTCCATAAGCTTAACTGTCAGCAGTGAGCTGTCCGTTCAAAGGTTAGTATAGCTAGCGTGGGCTGTAGAAGTAACGATTTAGACCACAAGATTTCGACCTGGACATGTTTTCATGATCGTCTTATCCACGGTTGAAATGCTTGCGGACACAATAGAGGAAAACACCAGCCCCTGAACTTACCTGATTTGGGACTGGGTAGGCTGCGATGTTCACAACAGGGGCGTATAGTTCATCACAGATTCTGCCTCATTGATCCGATGCCATCACTGCCTACGAATACATCACTCTTGCATGTATATGGCTGTTACTAGCTGAAAGTCAACGCTACTGTGTTTCTTTTGGTGAATTGTGATAAACTCTCTATCTATAATGAAGTCCATCAAGTGTCAACACAGAAGAACCATTCCCAATGACGTTTTCGGCTTTTTCAATCAAGAACAACAAATACTGTTTGCCTGAATTCAAGAGATATCACGTGGGAGTCCCAACTAATTATCCATATTCATATTCAAGCCTTATAAAGTGACCTTGATACTTTCTCCCAGTCTTGGCGCAAGAGTACCACCTAACAAACGAACTCTGCTCGCAACATCTAGTAATCGTAGCGTCAAATAGCACATCCACGCAATCCTACAAGTACGTAAAGTCCGACATTCTAATTGTATCGTTACACATGGCTAACCTTGGTGCAGCAGAGAAACAAACCATGGGTTCCAAATCCAAGGCCAAAAAGCAAAATAATCTAGCTTCTCAAGAAAAGCCCGCAGACACCAAAGACGCCGAGCAAAACGCATCCATGGCACAAGAAGAAGACACCAAGAGCGCAGAAACCAAAGCTGCCGGCATTAGCATCACTCTGACTGAGAATAATTTTCTCAAGGAAGAGATCGAGAAGTTGATGAAGGAGAATCAAAAGCTGAAGGAGGAAAATGCCAACCTAACAGCACGGGACTACGAATGGTTCAACAACTCGTATCAAAAGGCCATTCAATTGACCAAGCAGGTTGACGAGGGCAAGAAGGAGATTCAGACTCTGAAAGCAAAGATGAGGAAAGCCCGAGAGGCACTAGGCGAGGGCGATCTTTTCGACTTTCCAATCAAGAATAGCGCGTTTTTCGATACTGGGGCAATGAAGAGGGAGTTAGGGTTCTAGGTCGTTGGTTGGTATCGGGAGTAGCGGGGAATCATAGAAGAGCAGATGGTCATGGCGCCACCTATGCATTCTGATACCCTAATGGTTAGCTCTAGTCGTCTATGGTTGCGGTATGGTCATTAGTGGAATAGAGACGGCGATCATAATGTAGGTGCCTTGAAATTCAACTCATCACTGTGTGTGCCAAATAATTGCTCTTAGTCTGGCCTTCAGTTATGAAATATCCCATAGAAATACACCACAACTCCGGTCTTTGCACGAGGAGAATTGTTAACCGCTGAGCAATCAAGATGTGGTACAAGGATTTACATTAGGCGGCTAGATGCGACGTTCGTTCCCCGGTTTTAAACCCATCAACCCCTGCCCTGTCAAGATCTCGAAACGAAACCACCTTCTAGAAGCAGAAGCGCCCTGAATATTCCTGGTGTCGATCAGACAAGTACCGCCCACCTTATTTCCTGCGCATCATATTTTGCGGTGTGCGTCGGACTTGTCCAACTTTATGTCGATTTGGTCTCTGCCTGTCCACGCGTAGCCAATGAGGCTATAGTAACAGTAGAACCGAAGATCTACACCCAGTACACATCTGCTAGTGCTAGTGGCTAGTGGCACGACATTTTTTTTCACTTGCATGTAAATGCAGATGTGGTACACCGTCTGCGGCGGACCTGCTAATGCCCTCTCCCTCCCTATCGCATTCAGCGAAGAATAAGATAAGATATCCCGAATTCCTCGCACTTGCCTCCAATGTTAAGAAAAACACCACACTCCTTATTTGTGTCTATTCTTTCTTTCATACGGAGACTGGACGGCAAACTCCGTTTTGTTTCTTGACGCTCTTTCCAGGTAGCGTTTTCAGGTAGCGTTTTTAATCATTGTCTTCTACTATTCACATTCACTCTTCAGCTGCTGCCTATTTGCCTTGAAGCCTCTTTGCGCTGCAATCTTCAACCATTGAAGCCATTTTTCAAGGTCTTGTTTCCTCTTTATATTACTCGTATTCGTTGAGCACGCAAAACCGCAAATATGCGGCTCAATCCCGTTCTTTATACTTTTCTTACGGCCCCACCTTCTTTTGCTACTTTCGTAGTCCAATGCACCAGCCGGCTCACCGACGATCGCCTCGATCCCATCGTGTTTCCCGATCAGATCTCCGACCATGTTCATGTAATTGCTGGTGGCAGCGGCTTTGGTCCCAGCATGACCTACAATGATGCGCGTTCCTCCGCCTGTACTACCTGCAATATCAAGCAGGACTTGTCAAATTATTGGACCCCAAAACTGTACTATCAAGCTCAGAATGGGACTCTGATCTCCGTGCCAATTGATGGGGACGACTCTGTGGGGAATATGGGTGGAATGGCTATCTATTACTTGTGAGTTCTCTTTGTTGAATCATTAGGTTATACTAATGATCGCAAGACCTCGTCGTGGTCCAAATAACGACCAGCTCGTTCCTTTCCCCAAAGACTTCCGCATGTTCGCTGGTGACTCGATGAAACGTGTAGAAACCAAAGACTTCGCCGGACAAGCGATACGCCATCGATGCGTCGGAGCGGATGGAGAATACACAAGTCTTCCAAACAAGAAATGTCCGCAAGGAGTACGCACACAGGTTGTGTTTCCTTCATGCTGGGATGGAAAGAATCTCGATTCTGAAGATCATAAGAGCCATGTCTCATACCCCAAAGATGGCAATTATGATGGTGGACGCTGTCCGGATACCCATCCCAAGCACCTTTTGACCTTATTTTATGAGGTTACGTATCGTACGGACATGTTTGAATGGTACAGCGACAAACAACCCTTTGTCTTTTCCAATGGTGATCCTACTGGCTTTGGCTACCATGGCGACTTTGTGAGCCATTGTTCTCACTATTATTCTCTTCGTAGCTAATGTGCTCTAGATTAACGGATGGGACATTCCAAAATTCGCCGAAGCCATCGCCAAATGCCCAGATGGATCTCGCGCCTGCGATCCTGGCGGAGGCGTCTTCGACTTCAATACTCCAGGTGAGCGACAAGCGTGCAAGCTTCCCCAGCGAGTCGTAGAGCGTGTCAGCGGTGTTTTGGACGAACTGCCCGGCTGCAACGAGGTTTCCATGAATCCCGTTACGACGAACTCGTGTAATCGAAATCCTTCCAGAATCCTGTCGCTCGATGACGTTTCCGGTGTTGCTGATGTCACTGCCAAAGACTGGAAGTATATAGGATGTGGAGTTGATGATCTACAAGCTTGGGGGCAGCGGGCACTTGTTGGCGGACAAAAGAGCATTAATCCTCTGACTGTTGAGAAATGCGTCGATGCTTGCTCTACTGCCGGTTTTACGTTTGCTGGGATGGAATACGCTAGCGAGTGAGTTTCTCTGTCACCCTTCTTGAAGATATCGCAACTGACAAGATTCCAGATGCTACTGTGGTAAAATCCTCGACCAACGCGCCACTCCCAAACAAGGCATCCTCGGAAACTGCAACATGAAATGCGTCGGCGACCTCACTAAGAACTGTGGTGGAGCTAAGGCTATATCACTATATCAAAAGTGTACAGAAGGTTCCTGCTCCAATGTAGGCTTGGGAAACTCTCCTTCGAGTGGAGGTGGTGTCGCACCTGATGATCCCACACATCCGAATAAACCTTCTCCAGTTGCGGAACCTGCTCAATCGCAACCATCTATTGTTAAAGACCCCATTACGAGGAGCGTCAACGAAGCGCCTGCCACGACAGCGAATTTGAGCATCTCTACTAAGGATACACCGTTGACGACAAGTAGGGCGAAAAAGAGTTTACATACGACCACAAAAGTCGTCATGTACACTATCACTGAGACCTACTGGGCATGATTGAACAGTTTCAAGTCCACATCACGGGAACGACGCGTTCGTGTGGTCGTATCAATGGCAGTACTTATCTGAAGTGTAACTGATGAGGAGGACTGTACCCACAGAAACAACAAATCATGCATGCCTGTATAGCCTAAAGAAATTGACATATGACACGTGAACTTCATTGTCCAAACCATGAGTGAGCTCGCCATAGTCAAGATGATTCCCAGACCTTGCTCCCAACTCTTTATCCCACGGGGAACAACAGCTCTTAGTTCTTGGAAGAGCGACTTTGCGGAAAAATGTGGTAAGCAGCTTCCTCGACATTTACTTAAATGGCAGTCATATCTAATCCGCATTCTCAATTTTTCCTGATTCTTCTTTAGGCTCCTGGACTATGTATTCTTATCCTATACGAGGCGACAAGTAATCTAGGTCCAACAACAGAAGGTCTAATACAGAAGGTAATCGACGAAGAATTCCGCGAAAACACAGTAATTACCGTAGCCCACAGGTTGAGTACGGTCGGCAACGTCGACACTGTTGTGCTGTTGGAGAAGAGGAAGGTTGACAGAATCGGGCTGCCAAGGGACATATTAGCTGGAATGTCTTGACTGCTCTTTTTTTGCGTTTGAATTTGTCAACCAAGGGCTGCGAAGGGTGGTTTTCATTCTTCCCAAGTCTTTCGTGAAATGTAGAGAGGTTTGCAGGTGAAGTTGAAGCCAGAAGCCACAACGTATACAATGACGGTGTTTAGCATTGACCTTGATTTCTAAGCTTGAACCATACTCACGTCGTAGATCGTTGTATAAATTTGGTGGAACTATATCTTCAAGCTCATCCTTACCCCATGATAGCATTTACGTTCGCTATGCACCGTTGTCTTGGTGTCTAACGCGCGATCATATAGGTTGCTGATACCAAAACTCATTCGTCAACGGTCCCATGTCATTATAATCCATCCCCTGAAGCTCAGGCCATTGCGCCGCAGAACTCAGCATTTCGCCGAAAAGATCTGTAGACAACATCGTGGATATGTCATTAGCGCTATTGTCGTCTCCAGTGACCAGGCCAGTACCAGGCGATTGCAGATCCTTCAACAAATCCTCGACTTGTTTGTCAAATTCCATACGGTTTTGCAACATGCGTTCCTCGTCATTCGTGACTAGCCAGTCGATCGTGGCTTTGGAAAGCGTATCGAAGACATCGCGACAACCAGTCGCGCCTGAGAAGTTTTCAGACATAGCAGAAAGAGTTGAGCCGCAGGATTGGAGTGTCGAGATGCTACTGCTGATATGGTCGCCGTCGCGAATCTCTTTCGATTGCCACAGACCGTATATGACAGTTAAGCCTGCCATGAACAGATGGTGGACGGATCTCCATAACACGTCCAGTCTACCTTCCCGTTGAAGCATCTTGATATTCAAAATCAAGTTGCAGGCAGCCTCGTGTGAGATAGATAACGCCTCTGGTGGAAGGTGTTGAATGCTGGAATTGGGCCGGTAGAGTTGAAGTAACGCATTGTTGTAAATGGAATCCCAATAAGTTTGACTCGCAAAGATGGAGGATGAATGTGCTTTTCCAGGGTTCGGAATCGTGCTGTACCACTCTTGCAGGCGAGGTTGAATATCTTCGACCCACATTGCAAAGTTTGGCTTCGGGTTAGCAATCTTTACCACCCAGGTTTGGCTCTGCTGGACATGCTTAATTTCAGATTCGAGCTTGGCCATGCTGAATAAATGATTGTGAGCTTGTTGGTGGTGGATATCAAAGTTCTGAGAAGGACCAAGTCGGCGACGAGAAGCCGCCCACGGGTTAGGTAGCGAGACTCGAATACTCTCGTCAGCAATGCCAAAGGGGCGACCGAGGGTGATACCCAGAATGCGGTCGAACTGGTATGCAGAGTACCACAATCGACGACGCTCGTACAGCAACTCTGCACTAGTATTAACAGCTTGTGTCTCGCTTTCCCAGTGCAGGCCCAAGTCGATAGACAATCGAAGTGCAATGCCAGTCAGGTGCCACAAAGATCCTTGCCACGGGCACATTGATACAAACTGGGCTAGAAGAAGCACAGCTCGAAGAGTCTCAAGGTCACTTTTGGAATAAGCAATCACCTTTTCGACCCATCCAATTGCGGACCGAAAACAACCTTCACTCTGCAACACCCTTCCAGTACCACCAGCAGGATTCGGAACATTGCATAGAGCGATGGCAAAGATCATATAGGTAGTGAAGAGGTTCCTTTCAGTACTCTGGTCCGCCGGCTGGTTTCCGTTCATAAAGAGATAGGCACTCTCTATGATTGGCTCAACTTGATATCGCTCCATAATTGGTAGATGCGGAGTCCGATACTGGAAGTAAACATCGACGAGATGATCTGCAGCATAGCGTGGAGGAAGGGTTGATTCGACTGAGGCCACAAAGACCGAAGCAGATGTTGACGGCGCAGGGTAGACGCGTGATGTCGACTTTGGAAAGACTGGAGAGGATGGCATTGTTTCGGTCCTGATAGAGGCCATGACCATTTTGGCAAGCGTGAGGCCAGAGGATGCTCCTAGAAACCGCGGCTGACTAGATGGCTCGACCACGGCGTTGGATATAGCCTGAGTCGCTGTTAAGACTTGGAGATGATTTGTATCAACATCGGGGTTGGTACGTATTTCTGTCGGCGTAGCGTTAAGTTCGTGTACCGCAGGACTAAACCTTTTCGGCGATGTAGAGTAGTTACCACTAATCAAATTCGGCTGACGTTGTGATTGCAGTTCCTGGATTTCCTTTTGTAGCTTCTCAACCTGCGTCTCAAGATTTGTTACGTAGTTTCGGGGAACCTTAAAGGAATTTAGCACAGCCGATCGAACCTTGAGAATAACGTTCACCTCTGCACCCTTGCCAGAATGATAAGTGAGACATGGAGCGTGGGCCCCCTCGCAGTTGGAACAATTGGGCAATTTCAAATCACACTACGTGTGTTATCCATTGTCAGCGTCAAGATATTCGGGATGATGCGAAGGCTGTCATTACTTTCTGCTTTCTCCGACGACACCTGATCTGATCAGTGTCCATAATCCAAGGAGCACGGACTATTGCTCAACATACCTTTGGCATGCTGTGACGCCTTTGGCAAGACGCAGGTTCGTCTGCGATGAGGGATTCATTTGACACGCCCTAGAGGGCTTCTGCATTGAGGTTGTAATGGTGTCTTCGTGAGACGCATCCCTTATCGAGGTCCAACTACTGCCAAGGAGTGTTAATCTTCCTATGCTTCTTCGGAGGAAACCGATCCACGCTAGAGTAGCTTTAGCTTCCTGGGCCTCTAGCCAATTCAAAGCTTTCCAGCCCGATTGCGATAACAGGCAACCCCGCAATCACTACCATTCGATCCTTATCCCGGCAATCCAGAATATGTTTGATAGGCAGGCAAAAAAAAATTCCCATAACATTCTCTTCTACAGTTCAGAGATAGCTGTTGGACTTATCCGAAATTCTTCATACTCCAGGAACTGCTATCTTATCAACCTATCTCGAAATGGGATCAACACACGCAAGATGTAAATTCAAAGAGGAGAAAGACTTGCCTATATAAGCACCGAGCATCATAACGTCTATGTGCATTCTCATCAGCTCAATTTTACTCTGATATCTTTTACCTTATCTCTACTCCAATCTATCACAATGAGTGTTGAACCAACATACGAAACAAAGACTGCCGTGGCTCAAATTGATACCAAGGAACAGCAAGCTGAAGTCTCTTCCACCGAGGAAGCAGGTGAAATTATATTCATCGACCCTGTCAAAGAAGCAGCGGCACGAAGGAAGTTTGACATCTATGTCCTACCAGTCTCAGTCATCTTCCTTGTCCTTGCCAGCTTGGATCGAAACAATGTAAGCAATGTTGCTTATCCAAAACCTTGGTACTCTACTAATTTTGGATAGCTTGGAAATGCTAGAGTCTTTGGTTTTGACAGGGACATTGGCCTTACGGGTCGCCAATTTGGGAACATCAACACCCTCTCAAACGTCATGACCATCCTCTTTGAGCTGCCCTGGGTCCTTGCTGTCAAGCGCTTCGGCGCCAACAAAGCTATTGGCACTGCTTTTGTATTGTGGAGCGCTAGCACCCTCGGAACTGCCTTCATCAAAAACTATGGTCAAGCTATTGCCTGTCGAATGATTCTCAATGCAGCAGAAGCAGGCCTGGCGCAAGGTTTTGCGTACCTCTTCAGTACAATCTATCCCCGAGAACTCGCTGGCAAGCGCATTATGACAACCAATCTCGCTCAATGCATTTCTGGCGCATTTGGCGGCCTGTTCGCTTATGCCGTTCAGACTATGGGAGACGTCAACGGCTTTGCTGCCTGGCGATGGCTTTTTGTTATCGAATTTCTAGTCACTATCGTTGTTGGAGGCATCGGATGGATCTTCCTACCCAAGTCTGCGGAGTCAGCATGGTTTTTGAACGCAGAAGAGAAAGAAACCATGCGGCTCAAGATGATGAGAGATATGGCTCTACGAGGAGAAGGCAGTGTCGACAGGAAATGGGTTAAGATCGCCCTTACGGATCCCTTTGTGTGGGGTCTCGGCATCGCATTCTTCACCTCTTCTGTCGCCATCAACGGTTTTGGAGTCTTTCTACCCACGATAATACAAGGCATGGGATTTAAATCCCTTTCCGTTAACTGTAAGCACTGACTCTTGTATCCTTCATAACAGTCTTACTAAGTTGGCCAGACATGACGATACCAATCTACGTTCTTGGTGCTATCTCATTAGTTATCCAAGTCTATTTCTCAGATAAGCTCAGAAAACGCGGCTTGATCATCATGGCCTGCTGCGTTCCTGTCGCGGCTGGTTATCTCATGGCCGTCGGGACCTCAAATCAACACGTCGGTTATGCTGGTATGTTCGTCCTTGTCCTTGGTCTTTACCCAATCTCGACGTTAGCTGTTACCTGGATTACGACCAATCTTTCGCCGGACTCAAAACGTGCTATAGGAATGCCTGTCGCTTACTCAATCGCGAATATCTCATCCGTAGTCTCCTCGCAGTTGTACCCGACGCAACAAGGCCCGCGTTATATTCAAGGCAATGCAATCTCCGCAGGCTTGACTGTCGTTTCATTTTTCCTGTATGGCGGTTGCTGGTTCTTGCTGCGCCGTAGGAACATGAATAAGCAAAAGCTTCTTGATTCTGGAGCTACTACTAATGGGAAGGAGGGGGATCAGAGCTTGGAGACCATGTATATCCTGTAAATGGTTCTCTATTAGGACAATCGCAATTTACTATGAAGTGAAACTCTGAGATTCATTCTCTAACAAAGTCTCAGTTCGATTTGTATCTGGAGTCACAGTTTTAGTCATCAACGCTCGCAGCCATGACGACAACAACAAACACCACTCACTGCTCAAATGTGTGAGTCACGCTCTTTGAATTAATCGCGCGCCTTCATCAAAATTCTATAATCGAACCCTGTATCTTCCCCAACCTACACAACATCGCATATTACTCAAGGCCTAGCCGTCAGCGCAGTAATGATGGTCACACGCAAACGTCGTCGCTGTTCTTCTCCTTCATCTCCAAAAGTTCCAAGTTCTGCACCTCGTTCTGATAGCTGCGAATCTCAAGCCACCTCTAAACGCCTACGCCTTGGGAGTTTCCATGATGATACAACGGTTTCCGTAGACAGTGAGGAGAGGTCTAAGGACACCACTCTAGGACCTGACCGTGATCCCTCCCCAGGAGAGCCGGAACTTCTTGTCCCAATAACATATGCGCAAAAGTTGAAGAATAAGAAAAATCCAGAGTTTGAGCCATAAAGAAATTAGAGCATGGAGTCTAAAGAAGGTAGGAAAATTAAGTGCTTATACGGAATTTAAGGTCCTAACAACTTCGTAGAGGATATCTAAAGAACGTCAAAAGAAGACATTCTACCTCACGGATGCGATCAAGGCGAAGAGTGCAAAAATCTAGTTACAGCCTCACAAAGTACCTCATCCATGGGATCCGAGAGGGGTAGGATCGAATATACCATGGGCTACAGGGATAACAGACTGACATGATCTACAGGAACCGGCATTCAGGTCTTTCAAGAATGTGAAGGCCCCAAACAAAAGTGTCTCCAGTTCCAAGCAGTGGTTCAAAAAGGCCTCAAAGCAAGTCGCCCGGCGCGACAAACAGAATCCTGTCCGGATCGAGCTCATGAAGTTTCCCGCCGAAATCCGCAACACAATCTACACGCATATTGTCCACCACAACGTGAAGCAGGGAGATCAGAAATGGCGCGCCGTTCGTCTCGCAAAGGTATCCCGTCAAGTTCGCCATGAAGCTATGCACATCTACCACGGGAACGCCACCTTCCGTATTCCATTTGGACGCTTGAAGTCGTGGATGGAGATGATTGAGAAAGGATATGATTTGCGCAGCGTCAAAAATGTGAAAGTTCTGATGCCACCCAACTTTTACACCATTTCTTCTACGTTCCATTTGGACATCGTTCTGCGACTACAATGCATCACTTCTATGCTTGGACTACCTTCCAAGATCTCCTTCGTACACCACACTTATCCACCAGGGACTCCGAGCCATGATAGTCCAATGCCTAAGCTTAATGAGCGGCTAGCACGAATCAATCTCTCCACTTGTATAGCTCTTATGGCATCTTGTCCCACGTGGCCCAGAGTCCTCGCAAATTGCGATGGGCACATTCGGAGGATCGATTGTAAAGGTGCTCTTTGGTTGAACTATGACGACCTGAAGTTTGCGCTGGGAGCGAAGGCAGACTTTAAGTTGACAGTCTGTGGGAAGACTGGAAGAATACGACTTTGGGTACTTCGTCCGGATTCAAGACAAGTCGGAACAAGGAATGCGATGCGTTGAAATGGGCCATGAAGAGTGGCGACACGGTGGAGACATGAAAGGCCATGGATGATGATAAACCGAGTGTGAGCGCATGGGAGATTAGGATGACAAGTAGGACCGAGGATGAGGACACAGATATGGAAGATGCACAGGAGTCTGACAGTGATGAAAAATTAGGGATTTCCATTGAAGAAGATTGAGGCACTTTATCCAGGGTAGTCTAAGAGTGGTGAGACGACTAGTTTGTATTAGCATAGTGATGGATAATATCTCAGAGCAAACAGGCTAGAGTAGTACACTAGCCGTTATCAGACAACTTGATTGTTTGACCTTCAGCCATGGGCTTCCCCAACTACACATGTCTTCAAACAGTTGGCTGTGGGACAGCTAGCCCGGTAACTTATCGTTTCTGGTCTGTCAGCTTAATAGAGAGATAGTTTAGATAATGTTGATGAAGCAGCCTTTCCAATTGTAAGCCTACAAGTACTCTGAACTGTACTTTCTCGTAACAATAGCTTGACCACGCTATTATCCATTAACTCCTTCCACGTTCCAGGAGAGGCCTTGCTCACGAAGAATATGGCCCTGAATATGACATTCATGGATACCAATACTACAACTATGATGTTTATAACAGTATTATGAAGGATATAACTCCATACACGAGCATGACAGGTATTAGCGATAACAAGACATTTGAACCTAACTTGCGGTCTAGAAGCTCGGCGGCCAGGCAACGGAACATCTTCCAAGGAATGGAAGTGCAGATATTCTATCACATATAGAGGGACGTGGGTAAGGGTGATGAAATGCACAGGACGGGTTCTACGGGTCAAGTAACGAAAGCAATTGCGCATTTGCAGGCTGTATTTCGACTACCTAAGATTAAACCCTACTTCACTATACCCTGTCGAACGCAACCAAGCTTGGATACCTCAATGTTGGAAAATACGAGCTTTGAGTGTATTCAGGTGACTGAGGCAAGAATACTGTAACTCCGGCTTCACGTTGTACCCTCTACGTTTACTCTCCTTCTGTGGACACGTGAAACACAATCGACCCTCCCAACCAGCTATCTCCAATTCCAACTCCAACTCCAGCGTGCATATCCACCCCGCAGACGTAGCATTGATAATGACCATTTCTAAGATGCGTTATTGCGGCATTCCCAAAGACAAACCACGTTTCTTCCCTGCTCTTTGAAGCCGGCCTTGAACCACATCTCGAGCATGTTCATAACATGATGCTTACCTCCTTCTACCTCAGGATCGACTTTGCGTACCACCTCTTCGTCGTAGTCCTGTTGCACTGACAACAATTTGAGTTTACTGAGTGCAAAGATACCGTCCAGTCGAAAGCGGCATGTGATATACGACAGCTGGTTAGGTTGTTGAGAAGTGGGGCCCTCGTATGGTGATTGACTACTGCGAATGTCACGGTGGTAAAAGTGGCTAGGGTGGAAGTTCAAGTTGAGGATGGCCAAGTTTGAGCATCGCCGAATAAGCTCGGTCTGTCCAGTTATTTGCTCTTTGGTAATGCTCTTATGAGCAAACTTGGAGAGGTCAAGAAAGTAGACGTATGTGAAGGCGTTGAAGGCTTTCAACATCTTGCTGAAATAGAGGATAGGATCTTTAGGTAGGGCTTCGAATCGATGATGACGGGTTGGCATTTCGGAGGCGGCGACTTGGAAAAGATTGCGCTTAAGGTAGATTTCGAGTGTTTCCTGTCTAATTTGCATGTTGACGTTTCGCAAGGCTAGCTCATCGAATTGCTTGTACACTACTTTTCCATTTGGCGGGAAACGGAACACGTAGCTAAGATCTCGTAGCTCCTCTGGAAGATCAAGCAGGTAGCATGGTCTTGAAGGAGTTTTAGCCAAGGGATTGTATGCAGCTAGAGTAACGGGAGTGGGGGCTCTGCTGGCCGTGCCCTATTTGCTCTATTAACAAAGACTAAAATCATATCGGGAGGAGTGTATCTTACTTTGTAGTTTTTCTTACTCTCGATTTTGGGAGCCTGTTTAATGAGACAGTTAATAGCGTGGTGATCTGTGAAGCCACATGAGGTACAAAGACTATTGGAACGGCGCCACCGATAGCACTCTGCCTTCTGCTCCGTGGTGAGGTTCTTGTAAGGGATACCAACGAGAATTGGTGCTGCCTTGGCAATTGAGTCCGATGCCTTTGATTGAGGTCTGTCGACGCCTTCTCTGTCGGAGGATTTGTCGAAAGCCATGGCTGTGTAGTCCAACTTGCCGGGAATTTGTGTCTGCAGGATGTTGTGTCTGCCGGGTTTTAAGATGCTAAAAAACAGACAGGGTTGTGCAAGTCGTGAGTCACTACAGTTTCCGGTCCTTCCGTTTGCTGTGGCGTAATGCCAATTTCTTTCAGCAGCTTCCGTAATAGGAATGATCTGCTAGCATTGATAGAAATCCATATTTCATACCAACCGGATCGAGGAAAACTTTTTTACATACAAAGCGTCGACTCTCGACATGTTTCTTGCCAGACTCATCCCAAGCTGTGGTAAAGGCAGTGAAAGTTACCCCTCGTCAAGCATTACCATGTCTTGAGTACAGTATCTTGTTCTAGTCTTGGGCTATATTTCATGCCATTTGCGTGCTCTATTCTGCATTGCGCGAGTATGGCTGGAAATTTGACATTGATTGAATCTATTATCGAACGAGAAGTAGATGTCTCCAGACAAAAGTCTTTGGTCAACGAGGCTAATGCTTCCGGAGATACTCCCGTCCTCTTAGCATGCAAGTCGGGCCATGCAGCCGTCGTCATGCGACTGTTAGATGCAAAAGCTGATGCTGGCATATCTAATATACACAACGAGAATGGGCTTCACTGGTTTTCTTCTTTTGATCCCAAAGACATATTCGAAATAGCCTGGGCCTTGGTGCAGAACGGCGCTCGATTACACCAAACCGCAGAAGACATAACTGCAGGGCCAGAGCTAACCTTGATGAGTAAGCAAAATGCGAACTTGTTCCATCGTCTGAATCCTGGAACGCCGCTACATCGAGCTGTTGGATCGGCGAACATGGATGCAATAGTGTCATTGCTCAATCTCGGTGCCGATCCGACTTTCGAGTTCCGTTCAACGATTCCTCTCTGCCGGGCAGCCAATCTCCGCCGCCCTGATATACTAGAAACTCTGCTGGGTTTTACACCATGTTCGTTTGATATCAATTCATTATACGCCGGTATCCTATCAAAAAGTGGGAAGAGGAATGTATCGATTCTCCAACGGGCGATCATTGCGCCTAAGGCTCAAGTGCATTACAAGTCTTATCAGCCATATGTGGATACCTTGCTCGTGGAAACTGTACGACTTCTGTTGCGCGCTGGAATTAAGGGTGCGACTTCACCTAGTGCTCCTCATGCCGTGGATTTGTGTATATGGCGGCGGGAGAATGCTGCGCTTGAACTGCCTTTAGATCATAAACCTAGCAGCGCGTTGTGGTTGCCAGAATTGGAGAATGGCATGGCAATGGGCCCATTATTTCTTTCAAACGCCACCGAGAATGAACAGGCATTTGATTCTTTTGTAGATGCTGGAACTCCTATCGATTCTGTATTAAGATTTGGTACAACAGCTGGTTTATCAGCGCTTCACCAATGTGTTAAAGATCTCAATCAGAACACGGGTCTCGCCAGGCGCTTGCTGGACATGGGCATTGACGTTAATGCAATATTCGACCATGAAGCTTCGGATACGGCTCTCCTGTACGCTTTGCAGAGCAGTAATTTCGATCATGCCGAGCTCCTAGTCGCGTATGGAGCAACATTGACCGCCGAAAGCCCGTCAGCAATAAGAGGGAATGTTATGGGAGAACTACTAAACTGGGATCCAGTTCCAATGCTTCTTCGAGCGTTGTGATGGATTCAAAACAACCAAACAGTTGCTGTGCCTCTCATAACAAGCCGTCGCATGGGCAGGATTGGTTTCCACGATCTCTGTAAAAAACTACCACTACGGTCGAGATATATGAGAACCGCCGACTTCGTGGATATTTTCGATCTATTCCGTGAAATCTTTCCTGATCCTGCTCTTCTTAATTGCCGGGATCGTTACTGCAACACGCCTCTCCACTATGCGACTAGCATCGCCAATCCCATAGCTGTGCGGACTTTGCTGGAAGCTGGGGCCAACCCTGATATCCCATCAATGGCGACCTCGGAGAACGAGCATTGGCGGAGAGGAAAGTCAGCACGCCAAATGGCCGCCTCCAATGACTTCCCAGATCATCCTCTAACTCCTCGTTTTTCTCTTAAAGAGTTAGAATTTTATGAAAATAGACGAGCAGAGGTTCGGCAACTCTTACATTAGAGGAAATTCATGAAGCGATAGACTTGTTATCAGAATCAAAAGACTTAGCCGATATACATAATCAACATAAAGTCAGAATATCTGATCTTCTAGAAATAGGCCTTCGCTGCAAGGAAATCACATCTATACTTTCAAAGCTCGTAGCTCGAATACATCTAGTAGTGCTTTTCATAAAGCTAAAGAACCTTCAGTGGGCTAGTCGATAGTATAGCTTCGTTTTAGCTTTAATTACTATTGTTTCGACCCTATAGTAGGACTACAATTTAATTCACACTTATATTGATATCTCCCTCTTTAATAGTCGATAACGCATCACTCATTGCACGGCTAAGGCAATTATGATCGATATTAAGACACTGAAAATTCAATCCCCCAGAGTCATTTCGGCTGTCTTAGA
Organism: Tothia fuscella; assembly: GCA_010583015.1. Taxonomy (NCBI): domain Eukaryota; kingdom Fungi; phylum Ascomycota; class Dothideomycetes; order Venturiales; family Cylindrosympodiaceae; genus Tothia; species Tothia fuscella. Next base: position 146,280 of record MU007057.1, on the reverse strand, counting down.
CTTCTATAAAGCTATTAAGGCCACCCCATTGCGAGGAACAAAGTGAATGTGCTTCCCGGTTATCCTTTTGCCCCCTTCAGTAGGATCAACCAGACCTCGTTAGTCCTATCACAGCAAACCTACTTGGCCTGCTCTAGAGATTTGACGCCTCGCTGAGCAGCAGACGCAGGTGCATCGTCGACAATGGATTTATAAGACAAAGGTACTTTCAACAAGCCCGCATCTTTGAGTCCAACCTGCCATCTGTCAAATCCTCCTCGGTCAACTGAAGAGGTCGTCCACATCCGGTTCTCGCGGAAATCATTGGTAACTTGAACAGCAACATCGACTGGAACATTGGGAAATAATTCGGCGAGCTCATCCCTAAAGGATTCAGCATCGCGGTCCATGACCCAAGCAATACCCCTCTCGAGTGCAATGCAGAATCTTCTTTGTGCGTCGAGAACTGCAGGGGTAATATTCTCGGTTTCGCGGTAATACACACTCCATGGAATATCGCCTTGCGTGACACATTCCATAGCGATGGAGACTTTGGGGTTGCGTGCGACCATGGCCATTGCTGAGAGATTATCGGTAACAAAATAATCACCCATCCCGCCTTGGAACAAATTACCAAGCATAATACCATCGAGATCTTGGACATAGTCCACACCCCTCGCGTCAATGCCATTCTCACGAAGCAACATCTTGAAGAAAAGACCACAGCTGGCACCGCCACCTGACTTCAGCAGGACAGTACACTTTGCCATATCAGATAGTTGAAATCCTTCGCTAGTCCCACGTTTGAGGATGGCCAGAGGGCAGCGATTCGCAATTTGTGCGAACACCGTGTAGTGCTGCACTCTGTCACGGTACATGGATGGCACCCAGATGCCGCCCAGGGCCATGATAGCTGAGTTGTCGTGAAGGTCGTCAAGCACACCATCCCATGGAACGGGGATGTTTACCGTCATGTCAAGACCTTCGTCCCTGAAAAAGCCATGACGGAGAGCGATATATTCTGGGAGGTAGTTTAGATTGTAGCCCGTGGCTGTGACATGGAAAGGTTCCAAGCCCAACGAGCCCATCGTGAGATCAGAATTAAAGTTAAGCTCTGAAAGGTGGAGATGATTTCAATTATTGGGTGATGTTACTTGGACGGGATTGTAAGATAACAGGTTTGCTGAAGATGTGTATATAATGCGCACTCGATTCTTTTATAACGACACGATCCATGATCAGAGTACTATTGGTGTCGCAAACTCCCGAAACGAAGCTGCAAGGGTGATAAAATTTTCTGACATCAAGCATTCTAGATATCATCGGAAGGCTGCGAAGGTCGCTGTTTAGCCCCCTTGACACATCGAGTAGCGTCATCGGAGAACTGCGACCTCTTATCTTTCGGGCTGTTCCGAATAGAACACACACTAGTCCTTTCGCGCCACAATTCAGCCTTATCCTTCAGGAGACCCGTACCAATCGATTTTCCACGGATCAGTTGTGCGATAACGATGAGATTGAAGGGGATTTTGAAAACTTGTAATCTAACAAGGCTATGCACAGGAAACTGTGGAAGTTTGGATTTCCAGTCGCGTATTGTCGCAATATGAGGCATACAAAAGGATTTCGCTTTGTCGTTGCGTTGAGCTCGAAGGTCATAATCGGTTCTAGAGGGTACAAATGTCAAGAAAATACCTCGAATAGCCAAAAGAGCAACTCGCTGGAAAAGGTAGAGGCAAACAGAATACTCCGTCACAGACATGAGACTGGGCATAGGTGAAGAATTAGCCTGCGAATGGTTACATAGACAACGATGTGAAAGCTTGCCGCATTTGCTTCAATGGATTTAAAGGATCGCAAAGAGATCTGCCGCTCAAAGAGCTATTGGGAACTAACGCAATATTGGCCAGTTAATATAATTTAGCTGTACTTGTACCAGCTTGTCCATTGCTGAAACCTGAAAATTCTGTTTGAGTAACAGAATTTTCACAATTCGAGTAGGATATCCTAACCCTATCTCGCATTCGTCTGATTTTATTTACCAAACTGACCTTAACAGACCTTTTCTCTCTTCTCCTCCCCTGCTCTTGTCTTCTCGATCATTGCCTCATGCACGTAGACTTTTAATTTGAGCGAGAGGGGTTCTCCTCGATTAGAACTAAGCCGCAAAGGCTCTAGCGCAATCTCCTCATTGGGCATCTCTCCTTAAACCGTCAGCACTAAATTATCAGCGAACATAAATAGCCCGTTCCCCTCAAAAACCTTGAAGCTTCTCTTTCAGACCCTACCATCCAATCCATGTTGAGAAATTTGACCTTTGCTACCGATAGCAACACCACTTTTCGTATCTCAACTAGGGGCTAGTAGACTTGATCACATCCGTCTCAAATCTTAATTAGGCCCACCTTCAAACTTCAATACTGTAGTCATCTCAACCATCATTAAAATTTCTTTTCCCCAACATGACCGTCGGTTTCGCAAAATCCTGGCCAAAGCTCCTCCTCCGCGTCGAGGGCGCCTGCATCTTCGGCTCCACCATCTGGGCCTACTCCCGCTACAATCAATCATGGTGGACTTTTGCAGGTCTACTCTTTCTTCCAGATTTGGGAATGGCCGGGTATATTGCTAATTCGACCGCTGGAGCTGCAATTTATAATTCTTTTCATACGGAAACACCTCCAATTTTAATGTTATGTGCCGCTTTGGCGAAGAATGACAATGAATTGGCAGGATTGGCGTTGTGTTGGCTTGCGCATATTGAGATGGATAGGATGTTGGGATATGGGCTGAAGTATGGGACTGGATTTGGGCACACGCATTTGAGTGTTATTGGAATGACTTAGTCTTGGGATGATATGTTATAAAGGCTCGACAAGATTCATGAGTGGAGGGAAGAAGATGGTGGGAGCATCTGAAGAAGACTACTCTAACAGACAACTTGGTCCCCGAACAATACAAGTAGTCTTCGGAAGGACATATTTATCTACATACACCCCCAAACACGCAAGGGTCAGACTCTTACTACTAGCAAAGCCATGACCTCAATACCATGTGTCAGGCTCATAAAGTTGTTGATGTCCCAGCAGGTTTCCATCAAGCCTTCTACTTTCCCTGCAGCAATAACCTGAGCAAAGCGAAGATCTATCGCAGCAAATATCACACCCAGTGCACTTCGTATTGAAATAAGCATGAAGATCTTCGTTTGAGCCCTGACCATCTTCGTCTGGGTCTTCACTTCTCACTAGTATGTCAACATCTTGCTCCCCATCCGCCTCTGAAGCAATATCGTCTCTCACATAAACTCTGCGGCTCACACCGACTGGCTCCTCGTCAAACCATCTCTTCAAACCCTTCATTGTTGTGAGAAGATCTTTGACAATTATTCTGTTGGAGAAGTTGAGATACACCAGATGGATTTCCTTGATGATGGGATGATCTCGGATCAAGTCATGCTCAAGCACAATAGACCAGTGCTTCCAACGTACCCAACCCTCGTCGTCAGAGATAGTATACCTGCCAAGGTCGCAGATCTCAAACGCGAGGGTGAGTTTTTCCAGCTCCCGACATTTGGTGATGATCACTGGAAGGTAGTCGTAATAGTTCAACTTCAAACCCACAAGCACAATTTTTTGCACGTGGTCGAAGACTTTGCCCTTAGCAAGCAAATAGTATATCAAACTCGAGCTTTTGAGAGTATACATTCGCGCGCCAAGTGGTCTCTTCGCCCACACTCGAATGGCTTCGTCACGCATTTGTCGGCTTGCGTGAATGAGCGGCTGGACAAGAGTCCAGTGCGCGCTAGGAAGTACGAGTCCGTAAGTCTCGTCTCTAATCTCTTGAGGAAGACAAAGAAAAGGAAAGTAGTCAAGTTTGGGCTTCTGAGTGTAGATGGTTAGCATGAAACAAGAAGGATTGATGATGTGTCACGTACTTTGAGGGCTTTTGTGTCGTTTCCATTCTTGGTTGGGTCAACACAGTCAAGGAAACGTCGCTCTGCCTTTCGTTTTGCCATCATGAAGTGACCTGGAACCACGTAGGCGATAGTAAACTGGGAGCGCAGATGAACTACAATGGCGCGTAGATGGTGGGAATAAAGAATTTGGATGTTGCAAGACAGCGAAAAGTTGAGGTCAAGTACACTTTTTCACCACGCTTTTACCTAGTGCGCGACTTTTCGGGAAGGAACAGACCGGCGCCATACAAAAAGGGAAGCAAGCACCTCCTTAGCGGGCGCCTTCGAACTTCAATTTGAAGGTAAACGCATTCTGGTCAAAGCTATGTACATGGCTTAGGGGCTCAAATGCCAGCCCTCACTTCTCTCAACCACACTGAAGGACTCCCAGGATGGGTGATATTTTAAATCCTTGTCCTTCCCTTCCATCCAAAGCAAGTCCCTTGCTCGATTATCGAACAATCGTTCTTTTTGCTCCGGTTCAAATACAACACGTACAGGTTCGTCTCGATTGATTGAATCCGCGCCCAAGTGATCCATCTGCTCCAACCAAAGCTCTTCCAGGTCTTCGCTAAGATCGCTTGGTATTTCAATATCATGGTACATAATGGTGATCTTTTGCAGAGGCTCTTTAGCAATCATACCAATTAGATCGTACCCTTGTATTATCAGACCGAGCCACTCGTCTACAGGGTTTTCTTCTCCGGCCCTTCTAGGATCCCCCTCGTCAAGTGACTCTAGTCGCCAGTGAGCGCTTACGGTAAGCTGTCTGATGTTGGAGCATCGCCTAAGTATCTGGCGCAAGGTGCCGGCAGAGCCTGGGATTGAAGTGATATCATCTGTCATGAGTTCGTCAGGGTCACCGTCCTGGTCAGCACGGCCAACGTGAAGGATTTCGAGGCTTCGGACATGTTGGTAAAGATCATGGGTGTTAATGATATGATGCAAGAGCTTGAAGCTTTTGGGCGTGCGCGCACAAAGCGGTAATTTCACCCACATCTCAAGTACTTTCCGTTGCATGATCTTGTTTGCGTGGAGAAGCGGCTGAAGGTAGTCCCAGTTTGACGTGATCAGTACGAGAGCATAAATTTTGTCCCTCAATTCGCGTGGTAAGCTGAAGAAAATGGAGGGCCTGGCTGTTGTTACTCGAGAATAGTTTTTGCCGAGTTTGATTATTTTCTTGGGCTATGGTTCCTTTAACTAGAGCGGCCTGCAGAAACCAAAAATTATTGACTTACATGGCTTCGACCATCTCGCGCTGCTAAAGCCCGCGTGCCAGCGACTCGTTGCGTCTAAATTGTTGTCGTTTTGGTTGTTCAAGAGTTAACCAAAGTCAATTGGGTGATATCGTCTTAACAACGCCGCCAAGCGGTTCGAAATATTCTAATGTCCGAACTCCGAGATGCCGTATGTCTAGATACGACTTTTGACTCCACATGGGACGGTATTTATTTTCTACGTTACATCCCATTTTTTGTTTATGCTATATTAAATTAATTTCCAAAACTCGCTGACGGAGCCTTCCATTCCTTCATCGCGGAGCCCGGATTCTCACCATACATTGGACTCACCACTGGCTGCGCATATCTAATATACGCTGGACTACCTGGATTTACAGATTTGCATTTTATTGTGAAACAATCGGCACCAAATTCCCAACGGCAACCACAGTCTTCTCATCTTTAACATCGTTGGCGACACTGTGTAGTAATTGCTCACTCTTTTGTTCTACAATAACATTGTACTGCACCCCTTGTTCGCCGGTCATGACGCCAGTGTCAGTGACGACAGGTCGTGGACCTTCTGGCGCGTTCCTTTCTCCTTGGTGGACGGCTGGGCCAGGAGAAATCTGATGGGCTTATCAGTCGAATCGTAAGAAGAGTGTCTAATGAAAGTTGCTCACTCACATATCTGTTTGGGCTATAATTGGTATTGACCAAGATCCCAGGATCACGCCAGTTGTAGGGTGCCTGGAAACTTGCCACCAGGTGGTACAGCAGTGCCTGAACCAGTGACTTTTACCTCTTCGCAAAAATATGTTAACCCTTCTGTTCCAAACGCATTTTAATACGGGGTATCACTCCACTAAAGCAAGTCGGGTAAGGCTGTACTCCAGACGTCTTCTTCTCCTTATTCTCATGCCACGCAAAGTGCAACCCGATAGTCTCATGACGAACAACATACGTCCCAGCTTAAGATTGATTGGAATAGTAAAAGTAGATGTGCTATTATGCTTGATAAGTTGATCCGTATCCCAGATCTCAGTCTTTGTATCATAAGTGTCCTCGTCGAACTTGAAGAATTTAATGTCTTGCACTTTGGCCGATTCATTGGGCATGAGACTCATGTCCTGTCATCTACTAGGTAAGCAGGTTTTTCACATTGAAAAAAGGATTTACATCCCGTAAGAACAGGACCCTTATGGTTTCCGAACACGAAGTCCATTAAAAAATGACATCAGAACCTGCACGTCCAATAGCAGTGAGAGCTGGCTCAACAAGTGGGCTTTGTCGGTAAGCAACATCTGGAGATGCTTCTTGTTCTACGGGACCAGTGCCTTCTGCATTGATCATCTGATATCTCCAAGTCACTCGCTTGACACCTGGGAAGTCCAAGTCGACGCGAGGGTCGGAAGATGGGTAGCTGTGACAATTTTAAAAGTGCATTGAGGAGTTTATGGTCCCTTTGAACCTACGTTGTGCCATCAACTATGATGCTATCAACGATTCCATGGGCAGCAGCCCGAGTCGCGGTGGCAGGGAACGTTATTAGGAAACGCATGCTTGATTATAGACGTGAGTGAGACCTTACTTCAACACTCCACTCAGGCACAAAAGCTCATTGGAATAGGCGTATATCAAAATGCTTTTATTGGTGTTCTCTCCGTGATTAGGGCGGCAATTACTCGACCTCGATCGAATATAAACGGTATAGAGCAGATACCAGACAAAGAAGACAGTTAGAAATTCGGAAATCTCCCTTTGGATCTATTTTTAATTGTAGGAATTGGAAGCTTCTTGTTTATATCAGGATCCATCTAATAGTATCCAATTTTTCACAGGTGAAATACACAACAATATGCTACATTTGCCGGGCCTCTGAAGGATCTCCACAACCCATTTCTCGACGATGCACCCCCGGCTCCACAGATTAGAAAGCTTTCACAGATTGAGTCGCCCGGGCCGTCAGGCAGAGGGGAATTCAATCCCAACGCTTGTCTAGAAGCATTGCCATTGGAGCTCAAACACGCAGTGATGCGAGAACTGAATAATCAATTGAGTGTGAGATACCTAATCAATAGGTCGAATGAATTCTTTAGGGCACTGAAAGCCGATGGTGAGAGTCGGGTATTGGAGCATATCAGAGAGACCGAAAGATTAGTAGTGATAAAAGAGTTCGCTCAGCTAGGCAGGACTAGTCGAAAGGTATGTTTAAAAATATAGTCTTTTAGAGCTATTTAAAGCAAACTAAGTGTTGGTTGGAGATACAGTCAAATCAATACGTCTAACGACCATAAGATTTTAGAGCACGTTCCTAAAAATCTGCTCTCTGTAGAAGGAGAGGGCTTCTAAGTTCTCATACCCTTACGCCGTAGTTCGCACTTTCTATGGAGACTCTGAAATCAGCCATAATGATGCGGATAAAGAGTTCCAGGAACTAAGTGAACTATATACAATGAGATAGAAGCCTCCGACCAGCCTCAAATTTTCAACGACAAAGCCAAATATAAATTCGAAGGCGACCTCTTTCAGAAGTTTCTGCCGCGACATATACTGCAATTGATGGCTTATTTTCTTGATGGCTTAGGGGCTGGCGAAGGCTTTCACTCAGATTATGAATTGGATTTCTAGAATGATCTTGTATTTTTCGTGGCTGATACGCTCACTTTCAATGGGGGAGGTTTTCTTTATTTTAGCATGAATCATCGAGGGCAATTCCACTCGGGTGTTATACATAACGATTCTGTCGATGTTGAACTAGAAAAGTACCGCTGTTGGACTGCCGAGTGTAGCATTTGGGGGATGATTCAAGAGTGAGTGGAAGAAGGTTTGAACGTGAGTGGGTGTTATAGATCCTCGTATCGTGAGGATTGAAATTGTCAATCAATAAAGATTCGATTCTCGTCATATAAAAATTTGAAGCCTGTATGTATAGACACTAGTGGAAATTGCTCGTCTGACTGATTAAGACGAACATGAGACTACCGCCGCTACCACACTCTGGCTAGCTCGAATTGCAAGTCAAGTCTCCGATAAGCGAGCTTGTGAGTTCGCCAGCGTTATTGTTACGCCCACAAATCCTCCAAGCCTATACAACATGGCCCTTGTTCTGCTTAATGCCCTTGACATTCAAGTCCTTCCATACAAGAATCGCCCCCAAGCCGACGACCCAAGTTGCGACTCCGGTAATCAGCAAAAGACGCCATGTGTCTGCATAGGCATGCTGAATTGCCAAGCGCGTCGGTGAGTCCCACTCATAAGACAGCTGTTCTTTGATGGACCAAATATCACTGTGGCGTTTGCTTGGTTCTCCTGTGGTAGATAAAGAGCGAGTTTTTGAGGAAATACGCTTTGCCAGATAGCAGAGGAGACCGTGAAGCCAACCGCGTTACCGATATAGCAAAAGAGGTTCAACAAAGCAATGCTAATCGCAAAATACTGCTGCTCACCGACAGCACCCAGAATCCCAATCTCAACCGTAAGCATCAAGGTACCCCAACCAAAGCAGACAAATATATTGCTCATAGCAATAAAACCCACGTAATGGTCCGGCTTGCGGAAATGAATTAACGAACCCATCCCGAGAACCATTAACGGAAAGGCAAAATAGAGGCTGATAGGCTTGTACCGTCCAGTGTAAGAGATGATGGAACCCGCGAAAATTCCTGAAACAATCTGAACAACGGTGCCTCCTTGTACGAGATAACTCGCTTCGGAGACAGTTAGACCATTGACGACCTGAAAGAATGGACTAAAGTAAGCGTTCCAGCAGGTAGTACTAACGAAGATCGCAAACCTGTGATACAGCAGCCGAGAACTGTTCGGTCTCGAAGGATCCCCCATGGAGTGAGTGACACCCGAGCGAAGTACTTCTCCCATGTGATTGACTCCATCAGCTGAGTGGTCATCCGAACTATCAACGTTGCTGACTTCTTTTGTTTCAGCGACGATTGGAGGTTCGCCAGCGGTGGGTTGTTTGAAATCCATATCGAATTCTTCGCCTCTGTCGTAGAGGCTTTCTTCTTGTTGTCGTTGCTCTTTCGTGAACAAAATTCTGCTGGCGAAACAGAGGGTGAGAGAGAGCGCGTTTAATTGAGAAGAGAAACAGTGCAGAAAAGACAAAGGATGAGAGAAGTGATAAGAGGATCTTGAAAGGGTGCTGTAACGAGAGACCGAAGGATTCTGTCAAGTCCCGCGGGGCTGGGCAAGTCACGAAGTGGCCTCGTCGCAGCCACGCTGAGAGGGTTTCTTTGAAATAGCGAGAGCATGTCGCGACTGGATGCAATTCACAAATGTCCCGTAAAGCCTTGAGGAATGAAAAGTATAGGATTGGCAGGCCGATCGAAAGCAAAGCGGAGCGCTCCTGATTGGCTCAGAGCGTAGGCGGCTAAAAGGCTAGAACTAGGGTTCTCGCCCGCGTTTATGGGCGTCTACACAAGTAAACTACCTCAAATTAACTCAAGCAAACACAAGCCCCTGTCAAGATTGCTTTTACGACAAAGGATCCCCAAATGACCCTTGTCAAAACTGACTCTAATGCACTCTTTACTTGGCATTACTTGCATCTACTCCGGAATGGAAGTCTCTAGCCCGGCTTGGTACACACGACCCGGGCCGTCGGGACCCACTTGGTGTGAACTCTAATACTCTATACCCACAGCAGTCACTCTGCAGAATTTGGAGAACATTCAAGAGCGTAGAAGATGCGATTCATTGATTTTCCCAAGCAGTCGGGTACAATACGAAGACATGCATCACATACAACAATTGAGTCTCGGGCTTGGCCAATAAGCCCTTCATGAACTGCCTCATATTCCCTCTCATGCAAATCGCTTCCTACCATATTTCGCATTCTCTTGCTCAAAAGTGCCGCGATTGTAGTGCTTTTTCTAGCTTATATTCCCAACCACTGCGAAACGGGCCGCTGGAGCCTGGAATCTAGAAGAGTTCCCCATGGCGTGCACGGTCCCACGGCCTGCACGCCAAACGCACACTTTCATCTCAACCCTAAAAACTTAATATCTCGACGAATAGTTATCCAAATCAATTAATTTTAAGTGCGTTTAAATCGCCTGAATATGCTATTTCTTCCTGTACGATAATTAGTGAAACCGTTCATCGCACAATAGTTGTTCGCCGTAAAGGAGGACTTGCAGTACCTAGGGCACAGTATATCGAAAATCAATGTCTACTTACCAATATACAATAATTATTACTAGTAGATCATATTAATGACTGGGTACGCAAAGGCCTTGCTCCTATACCTGCAATTGTTCGCAATTTTACCTCAGATATATATGGTAAAGTGCCTAGCAAAAACTAGGTATCTATAACAACGAACGGCTAAGCTAACAACCAATTCGCTATCTCACCTAAAAAGGTAACTAGAATACTAGCTCTCTAGTATTCTAAAGACTTAGCTTAGTATATATTCCTTATAGTATCTCGCTTCGTTATAAAGCACCGAGATCGATTAGTATTAGAGTTCCTATAGACTATTGATTACTCTAGGATTAAAGCCGATAATCCTTATAAGTATAAACTCTATTTTGAGAAGGTATTTAGCCTCCTAGTATATTATAGTTGCTCTAATAATCGTTAGGTTGCGAAGAAAATTCGTGAATATAAGATACTCCCCCACAATACCTATAATATAGATGAGAAGGGCTTCCTTATTAGAATTTTGCAGAAGACTAAGCGTATATTTACTAAATCTACGAACCTAAATAGCGCTAATAGAGGTACCAGCTAGGATAGCTCCCGAGAGTAGATTATATATATAGCTACTATTTATTAAGATAGGTTATATATTCCTCCTATACTAATCTACCCTATAGTTAGTAGCAATATATAGGATTTATAGATATATAAGGTGGTACTAGAGGACTTTTACGCGTATTTTACAAGCTCTATAAGTAGCTAGACCAATAATAACTTAGGCTATTTATAGCTGGTAAAGGTATTTAATAAGTAGACGAGAAAGAAGGCCGGCGCGAAGGAATAGCGGCTTCTATATATTGACGGGTATAGAAGCTATATAAATATACGCTTCCTTAAGTATACTATTAAAAATCGTATCCTAATTATAGTATATCTACCTTATCCGACTTACTTATATATTATTATAGGACGTGTAGGTATATACTTTAAACGTTATAGACTAGTTGAATTAACTAAGTTAGCTAAAGAGAAGAAAAACTCTAGAGAATCTTTAGGGTATATATATTCCTTAATAGTGTCCGTGCCTTTAGCACGGACTTCTATTAGCTCGGGCGACAGCCCCTAATATTACCCCCCCCCCCCCCCCCCCCCCCCCCCTTTTTTTTTTTTTTTTTTTTTTTAGTTACCCGGTAAATAGGTGTAGCTTTTAGCTATAAGGTTATAGTTCTTATCTAAGAGCTTCTCCTCTTAATAATAGTAGATAGGCTATCTTCTTACCTATAAGCTTACTACAGCTTCTACGGTTAAATATTTAATAAGCTAGTTAAAGTAGTAGTTAATCTATTCTAAACTACTATAATACCTATTAACCTATAAAGTATCTATATTCGCTTTAAGTATATAGTATATTCTTTATTAAGGAAGGAGAATAGGAGGGCTAAGAGTTAAGAAAGTAGATCTTTAAATAGACTAGTAGACCCTCCTATATCTATTTTCCCTTAGCCTCTATAGGATATCCCTTAGATCCTTCTTTATAATCTACTAGCTTCCTATAGTATTATATACTACCTATTATCTATTTAAAACCTATTATTACCTAGTAGTTACTATTAAAAGTAAAAGTTTACTTATTACTAGAGTAAAATCTTTAATATCTAGTTTCTATAAATAGTACCTTCTCTTTCTACTTTCCTTTACTCCTTTAACTAAAAACTTCTATAGTAATAATCGTAATTACTATCCCTTTTTTCTCTTTTTTAGCTTTTAGGTATTACTAATAGATATCTATAGAATTCCTTTTTACTACTACTTCTTTAGAGTAATTAAATCTCCTACTAATACTCTTAAGCCTCTTAAAGATATAAGTTCTAGGTTTTATCTATTTTTATAAGGTATCCTAGACTAATTATCTAGTATAGCCTACTAGTAATATCTACTATCTTCTCTATATAAAGAAAGGTATTCCTTACTATAAGTAAGTAGTAAGTCTTATAGTCTAGTTAGAAACTACTAGACTCTACTAATATTTTTAGACCGATTTTATTATTACTACTTATTAGTTATATAAAGATAAGAGAACTTTTTACTAATCTCTATATATTCTATATCTCTATAGGTTTACCTTACTAACCTTATATTATAGCCTAGAGTAGGGTTTCGCACGGTACGGGACGGGTCGGGTTAGCGTATATCGGCCCTATACCGCGGCGGTGCGGGACTATTACGGTATAGTAGTAGTACGGTATAAAAATTTCGGTAGCCCGCTCCCGATTTATTCGGTATCCCGATTTTATAGTAGTATTTATAGTAGTCTTAAATCGTTATAATTTTATATTTAAATAAAATTCTATTTAATACCCTAACTACGTATAAATATTAAATATATAAGAGTTAAACCTTAGAGTTAATCCTAGCTCTCTTTTACGGAGAGGTAAAGGTAGTACTACGTATTATAGTAGTCTTTCGTATAACTACCTATAGAGTTCTACTAATACCTCGTCCTCTAGAAGGTAATAGAGTACCTACTCTACTCGATCGAGAACTAACCTAACTTCCTAAACTAACCTGACTTCCTAAAATAGACTAAGAACTAACCTAACTAATTATAGTATTATCCGGATTATTATCCGGATTATTATATCTATTAAAATCGCTTACTAGATCCCTTATCTCTTTATTATTATCCTTATTATTAGAAAACTCTTCCGTATCGCTAATATTAACCGTTCTTATCTACTCTATAACTTGGTTTAGTATCCTATTATCTTCTTTCTTCTTAGCTTTAAGTTCCTCTAGCGAGATTACCTTAATATATATAAGAAGGTAATACCCTCGCTTTATCTCCCGATTCTCCTTATACTATATATAGTAGTAAACTATTAAGGCCGCGAG
>MU007057.1:18106-132033 GCA_010583015.1 Tothia fuscella | reverse complement strand
TATTTTACTATAGTTAATATAGACGGCGAGCGCTCTAGCCTTTAAAATTATATAGAGGAGCTTTTAAAGGAAATTAGCACGAGTATACTACTATAAAAACTACTATAAAACTTATATTATTTTTAGGCTATTTACCTAAGCTTCTCCTTAAGAGTATAAATACTCTATCCTCTTCTATCTACTCTTAATTCCTCTAGATCTTACTATTCTTTGTATTAATCTTTATACTAAAAAGTAACTAAGTTACCGTAAGCTAGATAACGTAGGTAAGGTATAGGACGAGGGCAATTAATTAATAGACTTTATCTATCTTTACCTTTTTCTACACGTTGTTAGGGGCTATTGCCCGAGCTAATAGAAGTCTATACTAAAGGCACGGATACTATTAAGAAATATATATATCCTATAGATTCTCTAGAGCTTCTCTTCTCTTTAGTTAACTTAGTTAATTCAACTACAACGTTTAAAGTATATACTTGTACGTCCCGTAATATTAAGTTAGCTCTAATCCCTATAGCTAGGAATCCCTTCTATAAGAACGAGGATTCTATAATAAATACCCTAGATACCGAGGGGTAGATACTATCTACTAACCTAACTATCGAATAAGTAGTACAGTAACTAATAGACGGGTAGTTACGAACGGACTCTGTACTTAAAGTAGTAGAAGAAGCTATTTCTAATACGGAAGTATAAAATCAAGAGATATAGGTTCGACACAATAAATAGATAAGAACCCTAGTAGAGGCCTTCGGCGTATTAAACGCGAGAAACGGCCTAGTTATAATAGGAAGCGAGACTAAACCGATAGGACCTAGAGACTAGAAGCCCTCTATATAGGATAGCAAGACGGTAACCTTTCGAGATTACCTCCTACGAATACGAAGCTCCTATAAGGCGCGCTCCGGCTTAAATCTACCGCTATCCCTAGACTACTACTAGGACGCTATTAACGATTTGCTGCTATATATAAAGAGAGCCCGAATAAGGAATATATAGGCTAAAGGGGGGGACTCTAGGAATAAGGAACCCGAGGAGTTCTTTATAGTATTAGAGAAGGTATTCTCGGATATAATAGAAAAGACGCGGGCCCTCGAGACCCTTATTACGTTATAGTACGAATAGAGCCAACTATAGTATAAATACTAGCTAATATTTAATAAAGCCCTCTATAGATCTTACGGAGACCGATAGCTAGACGATATAAAAATCGAATACTTTAAGAAAATATTCTCGAATCCCTATTCACCTAAATATAGTTACTATAATAAATATTAAGGAGTACGAGGGGTACGTTAAGGAGGTCTCTTAGATTATAAATAACTATAAAGACACGGTATAGTTTAAAGCAAAAATAAGGTATAGACTTTTAGGTATAGTAATACGGAAGCCGCAGGTACTACGTCGGCAATTAATAGAAGGAGTATATAACCCGTAGGACGACTAGACGTAGACGGTAATACTATAATAGCCCCGGTATATACTACGTAAAGAACTATACCCCGACTAAATATAAGCGGAGATCTAGTAAGAAGTACTAGTACGAGAGAGGCCGACTATCTAGCTCCTTAAGCTAAGTAGGTCTCTAAAATAGAATTAAACGTGAGGAAGGAGAGAAACCTCTACTTCTAGTATAGGGGAAGCGGATACCGCGCGGATAGTTGTAGATTCCGAGCCGCGATTATCCTAGTAAAGAAGATATATATTAATATAGCCTTTATCCTACCCTTTCTAGAGGAAACCGAGGATAATAGTAAGGGGACCGGTAATAAACCGGCGGGAAAAGACTAACTCCCTTTTATAGATAGGAAATAGGAGCGATATGAATACTTATAGAGGGCTAGAAGTTATACTAGTAGAATATATATAGATACGCTATACTTATAGATATAATCCTTAATAAAATATCTAGTATTTCTACTCTTATTAATAAAGGCTGTTAGTATTACGCTATAATAAATAATACGCTTACGAAAACCCTTAGGCTACTACTAGTTAATAAAGTAACGCGGAGCCTTTAGGGGGTAACTAAGGTAATAAAAGGTACTAAGATATAAGGAGTTATAGGGTCTTAGATAAATATAGGCGGATATATTTAAATAGTATACGCGTATTCTATTCTAGACCTAGCTTTCCCTATAATCCTAGGAAACCCGTAGAAAGCGTATAATAAAGTCCGGATAGTACCCGAAAAAAGGAAACTTTTCTATAGGAGAGCCGGGATATAGGTTACGTAGAACTAAAAAGGTAAAAATATAGAGGGAAGGTATAAAGTCCCGATAGCTATAGCTAAAATAGTAGATATTAAGAAAGTATTAAGACTAAAAACTCCTAAAACTAAGGAAGAACTTAAAAAACTACCACTACTAGAGGTTTATAACCTTATACCGCTCTTTTATAGCCGGGAGGCTAAAAAGCTCGCCCCCTATTACCTAGGCCTCGACTACTATATCGAGCTCTGTACGAAACTAGATAGAAGCTAGAAGCTATTACTATAGGGACCGCTCTATAGTATATTAAAAGAAGAACTACTAGTTCTATAGAAAATATTAAATAAGCTACTAGTAAAGGGTTTTATTTGGTAAAGTATATTAGAAGCTAGGGCCCTAGTTCTTTTCGTGCGGAAGACGAGTAGTAGGCTACGTTTTTACTATAATTATAGAGTATTAAACGAGATATTAAAGTAAGATTACTACCCTTTACCGCTTATCTTAGAGACCTTACGGAACCTAATAGGAGTTAAGTAGCTAATAAAGGTAGATATAATAGTAGTATTCTAGAAGCTACAAATAGCTACTAGATATAAATATTAAATAGCCTTCTAGATAAGATATAGATTATTTAAATAGCTTATAACTCTATTCGGTTTATTAGAGGCACCTATAAGTTTTTAGTAGTATATTAATAGCGTTCTACGGGAATACCTAGACGATTTTATATTAGTATATATAGACGATATACTAATTTACTTAGATAGCTTAAAAGAGGACTACTTCTAAAAGGTTCGCCTCGTACTCTAGAAGCTAATAACCGTAGGCCTTTACCTAGATATTAATAAATATAAATTCGTAAAGAAAACTATTAAGTATCTCGAATTTATTATATATACCGATAGAAAGGGTCTAGAAACCGACCCTACAAAGGTAGAAGCTATTAAGAATTAGGCTTCCCCTAGGTCGTAGAAAGAAGTATACTACTTCTTAGGCTTTATAAACTATTACTAAATATTTATCCTATACTACTCTAAGGTAGCTACCTCTTTAATAAAGCTTACTAGTAAGAATACTCTATTCTCCTAGGAGAACGAGGAAGAAGTATTCTTCAAGAAACTAAAAACGCTATTCTATATAGTACCTATACTAAGGTAATAGGACCTAGTACTTTCTATATTCCTTAAGATAGATTATAGTAGGTTCACCTTAGGAGGCGTTCTTAGCTAAGAAATAAACGGAATCTACTACCTAAACGTATATTACTTAGAGAAGCTTAATAAAGCGGAAATTAACTATAATATTTATAATAAAGAACTCCTTACGGTAGTTTAATACCTAAAGTAGTAGGATATAGAGCTTTATAGCTACGGTCTATTTATAATTCTAATAGACTATAAGAATCTAGAATACTTTATAAAGAAGTAATAGCTATTAGAGAGATAAATACGTTAGGTAGAGAGACTTATAAAATATAAGTTCTCTCTTATATACTATCTAGGAGCCTAAGTAATCCTTCCGGATACCCTATCGCGACGAGAATAGGATACCCTAGGAGAAGAAGACTACTAGTTAAGGTATAGATAACTAATCCCTTAGGAGGCCTCTAGAGAATAGACGCGAGCTACGCCCTTAATAGTAGAGGGAGATAAAGGTTTAGAAAACCTTAGAACCCTAGAAGGCCCTCTCGAAGATACCGAAATAAACTAAGTATAGAATAACGCGATAGTAGCTAATATAATATACTAAACCGTACTCTAAGTATTAGGAGAAGGACTCTACTAGGTACCCCCTAAAATCTATCTAAAAATATAGCTATTAGAATATAAGATTAATACCTAAGATTACTTATATTACTAAGGAAGACTTTAGAAACTAGGCGCTCTCTTTACTATAGAGGCTAAGAGGAAAGACGCGGACCCTATAAAGTAGGAAATAGACTCCCTTAAGGGAAAGATTATTTAGTAATACTACGACTTACTAATCTCTAGCTATCTAGGCTAGGAAGGTATAGGATCGATTATAGGTCGCGACTTCTATTAGCTACTTATATCCTACTACGTTTAAAGGTTTTGCTAGAACTATAACGCCTATAGAAGGAATAAGGTATAGAAAGACTAAAAGAATAGCCTCCTATAACTACTCCTAGTCTCTAAACGTTTCTTTTAGGAGATCTTAATAGACTTTATTATAGATCTACTAGAATCTAAGGGATACTAATACCTCTAGGTAATTAAATATAGACTAAGTAAAATAGTTATCTTTAAGGCGATACCTAGTATAAAAGCTAAGGTATACGCCTAGAGATTCTTAGAATACTAGGTACGCTACTACGGGATACCTTAGGCTATTACTAGTAATAGAGGTATAAACTAGATAAGTACCTTCTAGAAATACTTCTATAAACTTAATAGTATAAGCTAGAGGCTAAGTAGTACCTACTACCCGTAAACCGATAGAGAGCCTAAAAGAATAAATTAGGAAATCTAAGCTTACCTATAAAATATTATTAATTACGGGTAGGACGACTAGAAGAAATAGTTAGCTACGGTATAACTAGCGGTAAACGGTAGGTACTACTTAGTAATTAGTATATCGCCCTTCTTTATAACCTATAGTTATAAGGCCCCGAGTCCCGTCTCCTTATATAAGTAGCCCTAAGACTAGGTGCCGCTAACTATAGAGAAGAGAGCGGAGGAATTTATAAGAAAGATAGGAGAAGTTATAGAGATATATTAAGTCTTAATAGTAGTAACTAGCTAAAACTAAGAGGAGAATATAAACTAGTACTAGAACCTAGTACTATTATACCGGAAGAGAGATAAGGTATAGCTAGACTTACGGAACTATAAGACGGACCGACCGAAAAAGAAGTTCGATATAAAATATACTAAATATACGGTCTCTAAGGTAATATCGCCGTTATCTATCCAATTAGAAGGAATACTAAATAGTATCTATCTAGTATTTTATCCTAATCTTCTAAGGTTAGTATTAAGAGATCTACTACTTAGATAAGTAATCGACGATTCTTAACTAGACCCTACTATCTACAAAGGGTATAACGAGTTTAGTATTAAAAAGATCCTCTATACGAGAAAGAAACGATATAGTAAGAGCCGCGAGGTCCTTATAAAATAGTAAGGTTTCTAGGAAGTTAACTAGGAACTACTAGAAAATATAGAGAACGTTGAAGCCCTAGATAAGTTCGAGCGATATTATAGGAACGTAAAGGAAAATAATAGACCTCTAAATAAATATACCGGCAAGAACTAAGGAACGGCCGGTAGAATAAATATCTAGAGTTATACGGCGTATATTTTAATTCACGCAATTTTATTTAATTTTATTTAATTTTATTTAAAATCTATTATTTCTTTTATTAAAAGAAAGCCGAGCTATAAACCCTAGATACTAAAAAGAAAGAGATAGAAACTACTAAAATACTTAAGCTTTATTCCTCCTAGAACTACTACTACTAGATACTAGATCTTCTACCTTACTCTCCGGGGAGGACTCCTCGGGAATAGGAGAGGGTTAACGGCGCCGGGTCCCTAGGGACAAACGATTAGGTACCGGACCTTTATTTATAGCCGCCGCGCGCGCGTCTACTAAAGTCCAAGATAATAAGTTAGCTACCGGCCTATAATAGTTAGCGAGGGAAAAATACCGGAAAATAAGGGATATACCTAGGAAGTAAGTTCTCCTTCTTATTTACTAGAGAAGACTTCTAAGTCTTTAAAATATACTCTAAATTATTATAGGCCTCCGGCCTAATACGTCTAGTTAGCGAGACTAATAACTAGGAAAGAAGAATATACGCCTTAACGTCCGACGACCGAGTCTAAGCTGTATAGGCTAAGAAAGCGAACTCTAGGCTATAATACGAGGTTAGTAAAGTAAACCTATAGGGATATAGAATATATAGAGGTTAGTAAGAGGTTCTCTTATCTTTATATAACTAATAAGTAGTAATAATACAATCGGTCTAAATATATTAGCGGAGTCCGGAGGTTTCCAAACGGACCACAAGACTAACTACTTACTTATAGTAAGGAACACCTTTCTTTACGTAGAGAAGGTAGTAGACTTTATTAGTAGGCTATACTAGGGGATTAGTCTAGGATACCTTACGAAAATAGATAGAATACGGAACTTACGCCTTTAGAAGGCTTAAGAGTATTAGTAGGAGATTTAGTTATTATAAAGAAGTAGGGGTAGAGATAGATTCTATAGACACCTATTAGTAACGCCTAGAAGCCGGAAAGGGGAGAAAGGGATAGTTATTACGATTTTTACTATAGAAGTTTTAGTTAAAGGAGTAAAAGAAAGTAGGAGGAGGAGGTACTATTTATAGGAACCGGATATCGAAGATTTTACTCCGGTAATAAGTAAACTTTTACTTTTAATAGTAACTACTAGGTAATAATAGGTTTTAGATAGATAATAGGTAGTATATAATACTACGGGAAGTTAGTAGGTTACGAAGGGGAACCTAAGGGATATCCTATAGAGGCCGAGGGAAAATAGATATACTAGGGTCTACTAGACTATTTAAAGGTCTACCTCCTTAACTCTTAGCCCTCCTATTCTCCTTCCTTAATAAAGAACGTACTATATACTTAAAGCGGATATAGGTACTTTGTAGGTTATAGGCGTTATAGTAGTTTAGAGTAGGTAGGCTACCGCTTTAACTAGCGTATTAAACGTTTAACCGCGGAAGCCGCGTTAAGCTTATAGGTAAAAAGATAGCCCGCCTACTATTATTAAGAGGAGAAGCTCTTAGACGAGAACTACAACCTTATAGATAAAAGCTACGCCTATTTACTAGGTAACCAACAAAAAGAAAAGAAAGGGAGGGGGAGGGGGAGGGAGGTAATATTAGAGGCTGTCGCCTAAGCTAATAGAAGTCTATACTAAAGGTACGGATACTATTAAGGAATATATATATCCTAGAGATTCTCTAGAGCTTCCCTTCTCTTTAGCTAACTTAGTTAATTCAAATACAACGTTTAAAGTATATACTTGCACGTCCTATAATATACGTATATAATCGTATTTTCTACTACAGCCGTTCTATTAACCTAAGCCTTTAGTATTTTGTTATTTAATGTATTGTCGGAGGTAATTGTAGAGAGCCGATTATAAAGGCTAAAGCGCTAAAGCCGCCTAAAGGTTATTTCTCTAAGGTTAGAACCGCTATAATTACTAGTTACTAGTTTAAACCTAATTATAGCCTCTACTATCTCCTATTTCTTGGTAACCTAGTAAGCTTTTATTGTAATAAAGCCTTTCTGATAAGGTGCGGACTAATAGTCTAGTATAATAGTGACCTTTATAGGAGCCTTAGGAAGCTTCTACTTAATATCCTCTTCTATAAGTATTCGGTACTTAAGAAATAGTCTCTTAAAATATTTTTATTAGCTTAGGCCTTATAGTAATAAATACTAGAGTTACTTTTTATTTAAATTTACGCGTTTTTATATAATAAATTATTTAGGAGTATAATTAGTCTAGTAGAGGAAGATATAGTTTCAAGGCTATAATACTTAGTATACACTTAGCCTGATAGCCCTAAGGTATTTATAGATTATATATAGCCGAGGAAACCCCTTAACTTAATAGAAAAAAGTCTTGATACAACACTGCAACATCGACGGTTGAAGCACAAACATCCACCCAACAAAAATGGGTGGAGATTTGAGAGATAACTCGCCCACGCTATCCTAACTGTACGCAATCGTGCGACACGGTCTCTCACCCATTCACTTGTCTATCCGCTGCATATCGCATTGCCGCAGCCGGCGCCTCTTATGAGGCTGTTTCGTGATAGCCCTGTGTGGGCGCCTACCGCATTGCGGCACAGTTCTCAACACCCTCTCCTCCATCTCCAGAATGATAATCGGCGAGCTTCAGCCATAACGTCGCCAGACGTGCGCGGCCTTGCTCTCAAAGTTCCATGGTGCTCTGCCAACTCCGGAGCCATTGGTGGAGAAGCCTTCGAGATGAAAATCATGGCGCCACAGTTCATGCCGTTTAGTCCGACGACATCTTCGCTCGGTACGTGGCACTGCTGCCACAATATAGCAGAAACAAAAATCAATGTATAAATGGATAGGCGTGTGCTGCCACATTGGAAGATAGCAGACTCATTCCGATATCTTTTATAAGCACTCAGCCACCCTTCAAATAGTCCTTCATTCGTCAAAGTTTTCAAGACGAGCAAAGTTTTCAATAAAATTATGGAGAAAGTTCTTCTCTGTAACGTCACGATTCGGGGGCGTAGCATCAAGTTATTCGCAGCAACCAAGACGAACATGTGGGTTCGCCCAGCCTCTGTCGCTCAGGATCTCGACGACCCTTTTGCAGCTGCTGTTCAGGACAACGAGGATCGAATTCCTGAAGGGACAGTAGAAATATGTGTTCGGTAAGACACCTGTTCCTGTTTAACTTGTGGTGCAGTACTGAACGATCCTAGGGAGGGAGACCATGCTAGCAATTCAGACACACGAGACCATTACACGGGAGTCTGCTTCGATGCCAATGAGAATGGCACGTCGGTACGTTTCCAGAAGAAGAAATAACCAAATTGCGGATTAGTCGAATGGGGATAGATTTCCGCGAGATGCCTGTTCAGAGGGAGACGGATTAGTTGCCTGAGGGCAAGTTGCTGTATTGATAAGCATCGACAACTTATACGTAGATAGAATGCCTGCAATGCAAAGCCAGAAGCCTCTGTCACGTAATTCACAGCGTTTTTCTCTCTACAGGAGTTACTGTCAGATCCTTTGGTCATCCTTGATTATGTATAGATCAGATGTTTCATCAGTTCTTCTGGTTTAATGATAGTCAAAATAAACCGCTGGCTAGGATATATCACTTTCTTAGTTGGCCGCAAAGTTGCGGCGAGGTTGTAGGAACAGCTTCATAAATTGGACACGTATTCTATTAAAACCATGCCACATTACGATCAATGTATATCTGTCTCAACGCATTCGTGTCACATACTACTGCTAAGAGGACCTACCCTCTTGATTGAACTCCCGACAAACAGACTTTGTTTCTAATATGCATCAGCAAGCCACAGGCGGTGATGGATCACCTCCATCCGCTCTCTGAAGGGGACCCCGAAATTGGAACCTCCCAGCAAGGTCGCGTCGACTTGACGTTTTTCTCATCGCGTGCTGCGGCTGCGTGCTTCTGCTGGTAACTTTAGGGGTTTTACTTTCCGGCAACTTCTGAATCAAAGGCATTATTCCCTAACCATCACCATAATCTGAGTCGCAACTAGCTAAGACATTGCATAGGTGCCGGCTTAAACTTAGAATCGTGCCTCCATCGTAGGGGTCTGCACCTCTCGATTGATCCTCTTGATGTGCATCCTGGACTTCTCCAAAACACTCTCCTAGTTTGAAGACCGGGAAAACTGATACAGCATTGAACGGAAGATGGCGTAATACGAGCTGATAGGAAAATACCACCATCCCGGTCTAATGAGTTCAATAGTCTGGTGATGAGCTTCTCACTTTTGCAGTACTAGACACCGACTTCATTGTGGCCACGCTCGGAGATTTCTGTACTGCAGAATGACAATTGAAGGATTCTACCACCATGGCCTTCAGCTACCGCTATCCCAGTGTGCCCCGTAAGCAACCAAAATACACACACGCTCCAAGAAACATCACCATAGCCTGGCGCAAAGTCCATCAGAAAAGCAAAGCAACAGTCCTTACAAGTTCCCCAGCCTGAACCCCCCATAAGCGCTCAATACAACACAAAAGACCGTCCACCCCGAATTTTTGCTCCAACATTCCTCTAGCATTTCTTTTATCTCCTAGTTGACCTTGGTAATAACATATAAACACAATCCTCAAGCAGCTCCTCCACCTCCTAATTGACTTCAGTAACGACACACACACTCATTTTCCCAGCTCCGCCCTCAAACCACATCTTCAGTGCAATCAACAGTGCGTCATCATCATGGGTGAAAAACTTCCATATCTCGCACGTAACAACGAGAACCAACCTCTTAATAGCGACGTTGTCCCTAAAGATTTCGAATTCGTAATCGCTAACCATATTGGTAACCTTCGATGGCAGGATGACTCCGTCATTGCTGTACTTCCTCAAGTCCTCGATGCTCAACTCAATTTGCAAAGTCTTCAGATTCGAACACATTCCCACGAAATCTGCAACGTTCTTGCGATGGATGTACTTCGGTCCGGGGCGAACGATACGTAGCGATTCAACCAAGTGGTACATATTTACCACAGAGAGAACTCCCCTCATGATGGTGACAGCTTCGTGTAAGACTAGACAGACAGTTCCCATGGTCCAGAGCTTGAGAACTTCCTGTCGCATCTGGCGATTGACGCCCAAGAGTGGTTCAATGACACTCCATTGAATGGACTGGTCAATGCCACCAAGAGAGAGGGCGAAGATCTCATCTCTCAGCTCGCGTGGGAGAATGAAGTAGAGATTTCGCGGGATACGTCTGTGTGCTTGATAGTTGTGCTTCGTGGGTCGATAAGTTGTGCTTAGAGTGGTTGCGTTGACTTCTTTTGGGACGTAATTGCGTACAAGATGCGAGGGGAGTACTGAATAAGGTGGTTCAAGTGGAGCCATATCGATCGTTGGGAAAATATATAGCGCAGGCGAATTCCGGGTTAGCGACGCGTTGATTTGCGGAAGAGGACCTTGCCGAAGGTGCGCGTAGTGATGCAAAGGTCGGTAGTTGAAGCCATCATCTTCCTCTAGGATGTCCTGCAATGATATAGAAATAGGTGCGTTTGCGCCATTGTTCTGGTTCGCCATAATGGTGATTGGTTGCACGCTTATAAAAGCCGCAAGTTTGCGAATAATACAAAGACGTAACCTCAGCAGGTGTGATTGTTTTTGTTTTTGTTATCAATGTAAAATTACAGTGATACAAAATTTGCGATTTTTTTGGTTGTTTGTTGGAGAGTTCGTGATGGACTCACGGTGGCGGTGACACGGAGAAGAGACAAATTGCCAAGCTAAGCCAGAAATGTGCTGTTGTGTTTGTAAAATTGCACGCCAGGCCACCATGGACATTTCAGGCTCGATACACAGGCATGATGAGATGTTCAGGCAGTAAGAAAAAGTTTGAGAGACGAAATGGAAAAAAAGCCCACACTCACGAGGCCGCAAAGGAATTTATCATGGAGGCGGTACTCATGCCAATCCCGTTAGAATATCTTGCTAAGAACCCGCTTCACCTCCTCAGGCTGTTCACCACCCAGATCCCTCTTCGACTTAGACAGCACTTCCGTCTGTCTAAACTGCCTCTTCTCCGAACGCCGCTCAGCTCTCCCTGCCCCAATTCCCACACTACCATCCTCCTTACCCTCCACTCCAACATCCCCAACCTTCTCCCTCCTCTCCTTCTTCTTCCTCTCCATCCCGTCCAACATCTTCGCCCTCTCCACATTCCCAAGATACTCCCTAACCTCCCTCCTCTCCTTCATCCCCTCCGCCCTCAACCTAGCAGCCCTCTCAGCATTCTCATTAGCAATCTGCTCAGTTAGATGCCTCCACTTGAATCCCCTAAGGTACTTGAGATTCCACACATCATCATGGTAATACCCACCCTTTTTCCCACCAATGATACCCGTGTTCAGTGTATCTACCGCGATTTTCGCTTCCCTTTTACTGAGAAATTCAACCCATCCGTCGCTGAAATTGCGTTTTTTGTTCCCACCGTTGCGGACGCGTGATTTGTGTGTGAGGGGGTCTTCGGGGGTGAGGAATATACGGCCTAGACCGGTGGGGGCGTAGGGAGTGAGGAGCGTTTTGAGGGTGTGCGGTTTCATGAAGGGTGGTATACGCGATAGATAAATCACACCGGTTTTCTGCGTCTTCGCCATGGATTTGGCGAGTTTCTTCGACAAGGCGGATTTGGAATCGGAGGGTTTTGGAGTTAATTTATCGTCTGAAGTTATAGAAACAGGTGATTTGGGCTCCAATGTCGATTCTCCGAATTCCACTTGCTTTATGGGGTCTGTATGGAGTGGTGATACGGTTTCTTTTGCATCTTCGAAGATTTGCTCTCCATCGCTGGAATGATCCGAGCCGGAATCTGAATCGCTCTGGTCAACTACTTTGCGCCGCTTGACACTTCTGCTAACAATGGATTTTTGTCTGCTTTCTGCCAACTCCGAATCGTAGCCTGTATCGTCCTTTTCACTCTCATCCGCCTCAAGCCATTCATTTTTCCGTCGTGTCGCCATTCTCTGTTATATTCGCGGTTTTCCTACCTCGAGAGAAAATATTTTGGAGCCTTGGGAGTTGCGGGGAACACCGGGAGATTTTCCGCAGGCCGAGGCCACAAGGCACCAAGGCTGCTTACAGCCTTCAGCCCCACCCAGGCTCAGCCTCGTGTAGAATCACTTTTTTGTTTTACAGAGCAAGTCGGTGTAGGGACGCAGCAGGCACATAGAATTGTCGCTAGATTCTATCAAATGAATGTTCTAAACTACTCAAATCACTCTATACCACAACGCCAACAAACAAAAAAAAACTTTTACAACCATTACACACACAAGGAACCCTTATACCCTTCATCCTCTTATCCTCACCCCGAATTCGCAGGCGTAACCACCGCACTCCCATCACAATACATAACCCACCCATCAAGCGCACGCGTCTTAATAATAGTGCTAAACCTCTTACTCGCCGTATCCTCTTGACAATAAGCACTCCTAACCTCGTCCGAATCCATCTCCTTAAAGTCCCCCTCATACACACTCGCAATAGTAGTCATGTCGCTATGAGTAGCATACTCGATATGGAAAACCGGCTTTGTCTTTAGGAATGTATCGTAGAGGGCGCATTCGTCATAGGCTTTGCATGCTTCGTTTATGGCCCATTGGATCACGTCGGAGACTTGGGGGAGGATGTCTGGCGCGTTTTTCAGGCCGATTGATAAGCCTAACGAGGAAGCGGATTTGGCCATGGTGCGCATGAAAGTGACGGAGTCGGCTTGTGTGAGGCCGAAGCCGCCGCCGTCGTCAGTAGTGTAGGCGTCTGTGCAGTGTGATTTGTCAGTATCGCTTATATCCGATTACAATGTTTTGAAGTTGGTAGGTAGGTCGGTCGGATCGAACTTACCCACGTTATCAAGATCAACGCCATTACATCCCGCATTCTTCGCCTTCTGAATCCTAGCCTTCATAATCTTCACCACATTCGCACTCTTCAAGTTGACGTAATTCTCCCCCTCCCAATCCTTCAGCGCATCACCCTGGTCCGTAGCCGTGAAAGACTTGTAATCCGGGCGCCAATTCTCACTGGTACCGGCACTGAAGTAGCAAATCACTTTCTTGCCTCCCGATTTGAGATTGCTGATCGTAGACACGGGTGTATCGAAGAGGTCGATGACGAAGATGTTGGCATCGGAAGGGGTGCCAGAAGTCACGACGTTGGACAGCACAATTTGAACCTTCGCACCGACTGCTGGCTGCCATATAGATTGGCGGGTGTCGAGTGTTGCACCAAGAACGGCTGATGCCAAAATTGGAGCGAATAGAAAGGAAAGCATGATTGCAAAAGTGCTAACAGGAAGAATAATAAAATGAAGGTTAAATTGAATGAAGACCCAAGAAGATAGCGAAGGAAATGTGTTCAAGTGATATCGATGAGATAGATGCTGTCTCCTCACCACCTTGGGACTGGGTTTATATTAATGAAGGAAGCCCGGAGATGTGCAGAAAGTGATCCAGCAAGTGCAGTCCCTGAACCAAATGGGGCAAGTGGTTGGAACCGCATCCAGATCTTTGCCCACTCGTCAACGATTTCAGCCTAGCGTTAGTAGAACCAGATGCCAGAAACGGATTGGGTTGTTCGGAAAGGATGAAAAGAGTGCATATCAATGGTGACTCCTTGGCCTCTGGGTAAGGTCTATTCCCCACTGTGGTACAGCGCCCCTTCTGCTTCTAGTTCTACGTTGTTGTCGAGAAAAGAGTGGGAAACTAAAATAACAAAGTTGCAGTGTCTGTCGCGCTTGTAGGTTGGCTGTCACTGACAGCAACGATGGTCTCCTTGCAGTCCCCTAATGAACGTTTTCGCCCAAACAACTGAGGTCGAAAAGAGAATGGACCACACGATTTAGGTAATTACAAACAGAAAATCGACGAAAAAGGAGATGTCGTGACGCAGCCCACCCAGCTACCAGATAAAATGCTCAAGGCTAGAATTGAGACTTCAAAGTCCGACTGTGGTAGGCTAGTTGTCGTTCAAGGGACTGTTAGCATCACGATGCGTTCCGAACGGGAATCTCTAATCCGCGTACCAAAAAGCGTTTCTCATACGTCACTTAGATGTGCAGGCGACTTAAAACTGTTCAAGGCAGAGCGCTGCGGCAGTCGAGTATTTGGTACGGAGTATTTGTCTTGTCGGAAACCTCACCCTGGAATTGAAGGACAGTAGTACTAATAGCGTCTTTCTATCGATCTAGAACTACCGTAGTAGAATTACCAAGGTACATAAACTGGGAAGTTGCAACAACACCCCCCCTCGCATGGATACTCGTTTACGCGTATAGTACACCTATGCACTAATCTTTCTAGTCCCCTCCCTAATCTTCCTTACCACACTGCTTTGTTTAATCGTGATAGAATTAAATATCGAAACTTTGCTATCTTTTTGCTCACGGAATCAAATGCCCACAAGCTACGGGCCCTCCGCGTTTTGCTCGTACCTCGCACGCTTTAAGGAGCTTGGGGCACCCTTACGGGTACCTAAACAGACTTAGTTGTTTATCCACTGGAATATCAATGAAAGGCCAACGGGTCCGACTAGGGAGGGAATTAGAAAGGTTAGTGTATAGGTATACCATACGCGTAAACAAGTATTCATGGGGTGGGTGTACATGCGAGGGGGGGTGTTGTTGCAACTTCCCACATAAACCACTGATCCAGACGCATCTCCCCCGATCGGATAGCTAGATCAGACGGTACGAGCCGGAATTAAGCGGGTCTGTGGGGCTACGGATACACTCCTATTTGTCAGCCATGCACTCTACCTAACCTCATCAGCTTGAAGAAACAAAAACCTCGAAAGCATGTCCATAACATCTCCGCTACTAGTCCAGATAAAGTCGTCACTCAAATGTCTCTCCGCCGTAGGTCGTGCGATGCGTGTTTTCGAGGCAGACGGAAATGCGATCGCGGGTATCCCGTTTGCAAACGAGGCCAAAAAAACGAGCGTCCTTGCCATTATGCGTCCAAGCCTGCTCCAGTTGCGGAGAATGAAAACGCGAGCGTTATTCACATCTTCTCAAATGCGTCGCATGATACGATGGACCATTTGGATGTGATAGATTACACCACCGACGCTTTCCAGACTGTACCAGAATTTGCGCAGGATTCGACCTATGATTTCGGATTGCAGGACAGCGTGAACAGCCCGCTATATACGCTCAATGTACCGAGTTTCCTTGGGGAACTGGGTGAGGTCAAGCCTGTGGAAGGAAATACCAGGAGCTGGGAGTGGGTGATTACACAACTCAAAGGTGCCCCATTGCAATTCGCTCAACAGGTGGAGAACATTTTCATTCACAGAGATTTATACGCCGACAACTTCCCGCAATCCATACGTGCAGCATTCGGTATCTGTGCTGGATCTGTCTACATGAACGATGCGAACAAAACATTGCTTTTTCAGAGCCTAGAAACAGAGGCTTCAAAGTTATTACAACCAGATCCGGGTGAATCCTTACTAGAACAACTCGCAAAGCTACAAGCAATGGTTTTCTATCAGATTATCCGGCTCTATCATGGCGGCTTAGAGCAAAGAATTATCGCTGAGCAACAGGAGAATCTCATAGGAGCAATGGGGTTGAATCTTCTACATCGTTCTACAGCGGAGATTGGAGGCGAGCAAACAAATCGTAAGCAATGGATCTTGGCTGAAAGTATTCGTCGAACGATCATTGTTGCGTTCATGCTTCATTGCGTATATTCCGCCAGCAGGCATGGCGATTGCTCCTCATTTCCAACACTAGCCTTACTTCCCGTCTCCACAAAGACTGATTTATGGCGATCGGGAAGTCTTGGTACTCTGCAACTCGAGGGGGCAGAAACAATCAGATACAAAGACTTTACGGAGAAGTGGGTATCATCTCCTCAAGGGCAGCTCGAGCCGTACGAGAAGATCATTTTGGTTGCTTGCAAGGGCTTAGAAAAGGTCGAGAGCTTGACTCCCTTTGATATCACTGTTTGAAAGGGCCACCAATTACGCTATCGTCAGGTGTGCACATCTTGTTGCGAGATAAAAAAATATCTTCATCTGCTAGAACCCTAAGATGACACGAATCACTCTTTTCACCAACCTCACCTACACCAACTGAGTAAGCAATTTCCCGCTGCCCCGGCCATCGAACAGTCTCATCCAAGTCTTGGGAACATCTTCGAAACTTGTTGGTACGACGGTCATACCCTGCTCGGTAGCCTTGATCTTCCCGTCCCGATATCCTTGCTTGAGCAAATCCACAATAGCCGAGAACCTGCCTGTCGGAATCGCATCCGTGACAACCATGCCTCGGATTTGGAGTCTCATGGCGATGACTTGGTACCAATTCTTAATGCCTCCTGTTACTGTTCCATTATAGCTGGCAATAGCTCCGCATGCGGCGATCCTACCATTCTTCTTTACCCGTGTTAACATGAAATCCAAGACCTCCTCTCCTACATTGTCGAAAAAGACCTCCACGAAACCATTTGTTGCCTCGCCTAGGTGCTTCTGGAAATCAGTACCCTTGTAATTGACACAAATATCAGCACCCAAACTCTCAACCCATCTGCACTTGGCATCCGTCCCCGCAATTCCGATGACCTTCTTGCAATCTAAGACGTGTTTCGCGACCTGTACTGCATTTGAACCAACTGCACCCGCTGCACCCGATATAACAACAGCGTCATCCGCGCCAGTCTTGGCGATATCGACGAGACCGTAGTATGCTGTGACACCAGCAAGCCCAAACAAAGAGATATAATGCGTCGGCTCCAAGCCTGCAATCGGTTGCACTGGAATGCAGTCTCCTGCCGGCACGACGGCATATTCACACCAACCAACATCAGCCATGACTATGGAGCCAACCGAGATGTTCGTCCACTGAGACTGGAGAACTTCGCAGATGCAGGAGTATGATCTCATAGTGTATCCCATTTCGACTGGATCCACGTAAAGCCTATCTGGACTGATATTGGGGTCGATCCAAAGGCGTTGTGCAGGATCGTTTGACCAGTACAAGACTTTTAGCAAGACTTGGTCATCTTCGACTGGAGGAAGTGATTTCGTCTCCAGTTGAAATGTTGCGTCTGGTCCATCAAGAATGGGCAGGCCAGTGGGCTTGTTGGAGAGAACCCAGTGTCGACTGTTAGTTGGGGTCATTTTGGCTCTTGTTGGTAGAAGGAGTCGACGCTGCAAATATATTGGGAGAAGGTTGGAGACAATGATAGCTCACTATGAGAGACGCGTGAAAATGAGTGGTTACCTGGACTATATTTGCTCGCTATTCAAGATCGTTGCTCGAGCTGATAGTCCACCAAATATCAGTGCATTTGTCACCATCGCAGACCCGTGCGGTGTTGATAAGCACCGCATCATGCGGTAAACAGAATTGAATGGTGCAATGCTCCCTCTATACTCATCCCTTCTTGGTGTTGCCAAGCCCGCGGACACAGTTGTGCGGTTTTGCGATGCTGACAGACAAGGCTGTGGGTCGATCTGACCAATCCCGCATAAGCTCCACAATTGACCGCACAAATCCCGCAAGTCGAGAAAAATATTACTATCCACAACTGTTAGCAGAACAGGCTGTACAAGAAACTCAATTCGTGCGGCAATCGACTAGATCTCAGTAGATATACCCGATCGCGCGTCATAAGATAAGCCAGTGTGAAATCACGAGCTAAAAAGGTGGCGCTGAGCTCAGGTCAGCGTAATAACTCGTTTTCCGCTCTAAATACCACACCAGGTTCGAGCAATGACCACGTGATCCTGCATACAATCCCTATTAGGAAGGACCCTTTTTGCTCACTATAGTCGCACCCAGCTGAATTTTAATCACTTACAGGTTGTCATGAGTGACGTACTCAAACTCATCCCCCCCAAGAACTACTACACAGCAATAATCACAATGGCCGCCGAGGAACAGCCCGTCAAGGGCGTCAGAATCAATTGCTTAGGCGATCAACAAAAGAATGGCAAGCCAAAGTTCGAAGCCGTCGACATTCCCATTACACACTCGATTTTCACCAAACACTCCAAGTCCGACATTGGAGCTCGCGTTGGATTACCTATCTTTATCGAAAAGGTTTCAGCCATCCCACTTTACTCTTCAGGTACAGAGATTATGAATCAGAGCGCTACCTTTCTTAATCTCTGTCTCGACCCGCACGCACAGTTCGGTGGTGGAGTCTTGGGCTTTGGCTGGGCTCCATGGAAGTGGCAGAATGACGTTGGTAGCGTTGTTATAGTGAGGCAGGACAAGAAACCACTCTCTCCTTTCCACGTCGAGGCACTTGCGAAGTACGCTCAAAATGAGGTTGCAGAACTACTCCAGATAGGTGGTGAGGAGGAAACACCGAAGGAAGAAATCTTGGGGGCTATCTCGAAGTTGACATTTTCAATAGCCTACATGAATCTAAGGCGCAAAATGCAGGAGGAGGCTAGGTCAGCAGAGGAAAAGGCATACTTTAACGTTCGTCACCCACACCTTGTTTGACTGGATGAGGAGTTCCAGCTAGTTATTCATTTGTCGCTTGATCTTGAAGAGGCGAGCCAAGTCACGACAAGAGCTTGTTCCATCTCTGCACAAAATTCTCTCCATCGAAATCAATGGTATGTAGCCCCGTTTGCCTTGTCATCCGAACTAGCGAGCAAACAGCTAACTGGTTGTATTCAGGCTCGACTGATCAATTCTCCACCGCTCCCACATATTCACACCATTTTCACGTAAAGCAGAACAAAATGTAATCGAGGTGTGTAATTTGGAGAAGCGGTCGGAGGATTTGGTGTCGAGATGTTCATAGTCATTTGAAAGTGATAGCCTAAAGATTCATGAGCTTCCAAGATCCACTTGTGTTATCTTTCTAACTCCGCGCTTCGTAAAAACTTCAAACTGATGGTGCTCTCGCGTCTTTGCTACATATGCGAAGAACTCAGCCTGAATTATCATAGCCTCCCAAATCTCTAATCTCTTTGAAAGATTCTCTGTCCACATGGTAGGTTCGCGTTCTGCATGATAAGTCCAGCAGTTACCCGCCCCTGATGCACTTTGCGATCTTCGGGAAGTAGAGTAATCTCATTCATTACCCGGCTGAGGACCCACTCAACGACCGCGTCAAAGAAACATTTTTCTTCTCGTTTCTTTAACACTCCACAACAACAAACATCCTCCACAAAGGAATACATAGCGACTAACAATGGCCACTCAAGCCCAAGATTCGAAGCCAAGTGCTGAAACTAAGTGTGCCATCTGCGAAAAGCACGCCGCGGAAACCAAGTGCGCTAGCTGCAAACAGATCCATTACTGCAGCCGCGAATGTCAGAAAGAAGACTGGTCACTCCACAAAAAAGTCTGCAAGATCTTCGAGAACTTCGATCATTCCTCCAAGCCCGGTGACAACTATGTTCTGACACTATTCTTCCCAGTCGATGATGACAAGCCTCGCCTTGTGTGGCATCTCACAGAGTTGACCTGTGAGGAAACATGTCTGGATTATGACTTCACCAAGGAGCTTCTCAACGTTAGCTCATGTGAACAGTCAACTATGGCGGTCTTCAACACACATATGGAATGGGATGCAGAACTTGAGGACGAAGTTAAGGTTTCGGAAACCATCCGTGCGTGGCACCGCCCTTGCTACTTAGTTGACGGTTCTTTGCTCAATCAGTGCATCTTCAACATGGTTCCAAACCACTACTACCGCGGACCATTCCTTGTGCATCATTCAGCTGGCATCGACGAGTCGATCTTGCGCGATATCACTCCCACCGACTTTTGTCGTGTCATGAAGGACTTTGCCGATTATGCAGACAGTCAAAATGCTGGTCCCCGCTCCATGAAGCAGTAGTTCTATGCGACATGAAGATGATGCGCAGCCTTGTCCAGTGTCATACCTGCCTGCTTGTTATGACCAGCTTATAACCCGAGCATTCATCATCTTATGACCCTTCATTTGTCTCAGTCAACCAGGGCACTGTGAGGTCTTCTCCCATAATCTAGGTAAGCACTCCGCTCATTATTGGCATACCAAAAGCATATCACTAATAGGGCAGACGGCATACAAATATGATTTGAGACCCGCAATTCCTTACAACCACTCGTCCACGAAACACAACCACAAAGCCAGTCTCTTTCAACTGCGGCAAACTCAGTCTTGTTCTTAACTGCTCTCTAGCTTGCTTGCTTGCAACTCAACCGTTCAGACATAGGCATAATGAGGCATAATTCAGGCGTGTCATAAGATCTATCTTACAAGGTCGAACAGTCAGAGTCGGAAGGAAGAGTTCTTAGTGATTCATAGATGGATATCACAAATAAAAGCTTTGCAACTTGCATCACCTGTCTAAGTAAGTGTGCATGCACAACAAAGCACACCAGACGGCCTCAAATGAAAGCAAGTTGGACTCATTTTCTAATGTACATGACCTGGTGCGGAAATCCCTTCCAGATTGGTAAAACTATTCAACGACAAGTTTATTTTGGGAGGAGAACACTGCACTTCATGTTAGCATCCACAAATCAACAAAACCCACACAATTAAGCTTACGCATCAATAACATGGACAACACCCCCATTAATAGCAACATCAGCTTTGACAACATTAGCCCCATTAACAGTAACCTTGGCCCCCTTGACCGAAATCTTCAACTCCCCTCCCTGGAGCGTCTTCACAACCTGGCCATCCTTGAGATTCTTGCTAAACGCCGTAGTGGGAACGACATGATACTTGAGCACGTTGCCCAATTGGTCCTTACTCAAGCCCTTCGCGACTGAGGCGATAGCGTCAAAGGCTGCATTGGTAGGTGCGAAGATGGTGACGTCTTTGAGGCCGTCAACAGTGGCGGCTAGGCCTGCTGTCGTGAGTGCGGAAACGAGGGATGTAAGACCGGCGGCTTGAGCGGTTGCGGAGGCGGATTTGAGGGCTGGTGCTGCGGGTGGGTCCATGGCATCGCCGTCTGGGCCGTGGGGGAGGGCGGCTGCTTGCAAGCCTGTGGCGAGCATGAGCAGGGAGGAGATGAATGAGGCCTTCATTTTGTTTGGTTTGTTTTGAGTAGTACCGGATTGCGAAGTAGGAAGATGGATGATGTGAAAGTGATGTAGCTTCTTAGGATCCCCCTTTATATGGGAGAGAGGGTCAACAAAGACCATAAGAAATCTTGGTAAATATAGAGTACACCAGACCATACAACGTCATCGACGAAATTGCGAGCAAATATCGCCTAGGGGAAGCATTGTTGTTTTCATAGAGTTCCAATATCGCATCTTATAGACTAGCTGTCATCGAATCCATCGCTGAGTACGAAATAGTCGTTTAGCGAAACACAGTACACGAAAGGGGGTGAGGGGTGATTAAAGTTACCCACATCGTTATAGAGATCGAATCTAATAAAGATGAAACCAAGGCTTGGGGGTGAGTAGGATTATTAGCTCACTGTATAGTAGCATGGTAGTCAACTACATGCAGGACATCCAATATTGTTTCGGTGAACAAACTTCAGCATGAAACTCAGCTTCTTGCTCTCAAGATCCATTCAGAAGAACTCGCTGTCATCTTTCTCTATGTACCGGAGCTAAGTAGCCAGCTTGATTTCCCTATGTTGAAAGGGCAGCAAGTGTGGTCTGTACGAAAAGACACTGGGAGTAGTTTCAATTCAGGCATGTCTACAAGGATCGAGAACGATGCTGCATTCGCAATCCAATTTAGCAAACAGGAACCAGATCATTTCCGTCCAATGATCTGAGCGAATTTCGACACGGACAACAAGACGTGCGATCTGGAGGATTTTAATCAAGAAGTTCACCCACAGTAATATAAATGGACAATGGTGTTTGGTGCACGCCAAGTTCAATCTGAAGTGTACCCGGAAAGGGTCAGTCAAGCAGGGGTGGAATATATTAGACTCTGTGCCTCAATCGATCGCGAAAGACGACATCCCAGAATAGATCCCTCGAATCCTCGCGTCAGATACACCCGATACTTTGATAAACTCCTAAGCTTAAGCTCAACGAAATGTGAGCAAAACTCAGAGCATACGTGTGCCAACATTTTGTACTTACGCCTCCGGCGCGTCAACTTTGACGCACCGCTCCGCCCAAAATACCCCCTCCACTCCAAACAATGAGTATCATACTAGAGCAAGAAATAAAATCTCTTAAAGACAAATTCAGTGTCCTGCACCAGTGATGCCTCCCTTGAGAATTACATAGCTCGATCACTCCTGAGAGCCACGTTGAATATCTGACTTCTTCCCCCACACTCAATCCCAAGCATTACATTTTCCCTCTCTCTTCGGATGTTCATGATACAAGCATCGATCTCTAGCCTACGGATAGTTGCTAGGCCCCGCCATTCCCTTACCAGCTTCGTAGCCGCTCTCGCAACCTTGATCCAGAACTCCTTGGGCGCGTACCGCAAATCCGTAGCTGGTTCTTGTTTATCGTCATACCACCATGCTTCTTTAATGTAAGCCCACATGTCGACCAGAAGCTTTCGAAAGGGTGATGTGGGCGCTAGGGAATTGTAAGCTTGTTGTGCCAGCACCGTTGGGAAGTTATCCATGTCTGTGCAGTAGTAAATGAAGCAGTCGATGACTGCATTGCGAACACGGTGGTCTTGAAGATAATCCCCCATGAGAAGGCATTGGAGAAGGATGCCTCGTTTGTTTTCCCCTAGCTCGGGGACGAAATCCCAGTACAGCTTACCTTGTTGATGGGATTCAACTTTGGGACTATATAGTCCACGAGTTGAGGGACTGATAGGTTGGCCAAGCTCGGCACTCGTCTGCCTTGCGCGGTTGTATGGAACGTGATAAGTAGTGCCTCCCACTATTGAGGCTACGTCTGCTTGCGAATTATTCTCCTGGCTATCATTCTCTCCATCGTCACCCTCTCGCTCTTCATCATTCTCGTCATCATCACTCTCTTCCTCATAATGCTTTTCTTCACCATCACTCCCTCCCTCTTCATCGTCCTCAGGCCTTCCCGCAACAGCCTCTTCACGAGAAAGTGGGCCGTAGGACGACTTGAAAGTACCAGAAGTTCCGCTCCGGGCACCGGCAATGGTACTAGTAAGATCAGAACCCTGCGTCTGGGTAACTCTGGTAAGCACTTCTCCAGTGTACAACCACTGGAGATAAATCGTCACAAGTTCAGGGCTGAACTGCGGAAGTGGCACAACGCCATTATTCTCCTTGAAGGCGCCATTCAACGCCTTCTTGAAGAGATCCGAGGACGAAACAACGAGGTTCCGATGAACGAAGAATGATTTCTTTTCCTCTCCAGCCAGCACTTCGATGGTTTTGATGCTGAGATCTGGGACGAAGGCGGGGCCAACCTTGACGAGTTTCCCAATTCTGCCAGTTTGAACCTGGGTGACGCTGGGAGTGTGATGCCTGATATCAAATTTGTCAGAGAGAAAAAATGGAAAATCTACTGTGAGCAATACTAACACCATGATGTGATATTCTTCCTCTGCAAGTCAATATGAACTTCACCGAACGACTCTGCGCGGGACAAATCTGAAAGTGTATTGACACTGGAGCTGGTAAGGTGCTCAAAAGACAGAGTCGACCCTGAGGAACAGGCGAAAATTTTGACTTCAGTCCCGTGACTCGCTCGACAATAAGGTAGGCTGCCATCATTCAAGAAAGGAAGGAACGACCCATCCTTTACCCAATACCGTCAGAGTCCCCTTCATTTCAACCTAATGAACTTTTCATTCTCCCAGTGCGCGCTTTGCAAGAGTATCAACAACAACGCAACGTTCTCTGGCTTTGTACCTGCCATATGCAACGGTGATCCCAAATGCTTCAGCCCAAGGAACCGCTCTTACTGGGACGTTCATCTTCCCTCCACGTGCTAAAACTTGAAGAAGAGAGATTCGTTCCCGTCGCAGTCAAGTCACCACTCTCCTCCCTACCACATTGCAACGATCAATCTGATGCGAAGCACACCGTCATCTACAAAGTAGTCGATTACCATATACTCCAGCATCGCCGTACAGAATAAGTATTGCAGATCTTACCGCTCCCAGCTCAAGAGTGGCCATCGCCAAACGGATATGAGCATGCTCATCAACCAAAATCTCATCCAGGGGCGCCAACACTATGAGTGCTTACAAGGCCGAATGCCCGCCTCTCTCCCTGGGACTCCCACCTCTCCTCCACGTGTTCCAGTGGAAGAGAGATGTTGCCCCTCACGATGATAATTCTTTCAAGCGGCCCATTCCACCGATCAATCCGATGCGAAACACAAAGCCGCCTCCTCTGCGAAGGTGGTGAATTGCGTTCGACATGAACCAAGATTGAACGCTTCATTTCTTCTTTGCTAGCGTAGCTCCAACTCTTTGAATCGAGGAACACCGCCCTCACTCCACCATGTCAATAGGTAATTTATTTCGACACATCCAATCGTAGATTCCATTGCGTCGAACGAAATTACACGCTTGACTATCTAGGAGTGCATGTCAGTCTTCGAGAAAACCAACCAACAGACCACAAGAAATTGCTCCGTGGATCCTTAAACCATGAATTCTCAGCCTTTGAACAGGTATGTATCCCCGGATCCAAAAGAATATACGCATAGTCATACCGAATTCTTTCCCCCAGAGTTACAGCGCAGACTCTCGGCCGCTAGATTGCGTTGTAATCATCACTCAAGCAAGGCGCCCGCAGAGTGGCTTCCTGTAACAGTACTCACGCTCTCACACTCACCACCCCCTCAAAGCTTAAGTCATACTTACCCCCACCCCCGCCATTTCCCTACACTTAAACAAATTTCTTCCTTCACTATTCACCACAAGCACAAGCACAAATTAGCAAAAGATATCACAATCACAAAATCAATAGAAGTGCAAAATAAGAAAGAATTACCTTTGACATTCAGAGCCACTATTCTACGCCGCAGAAATCCACATTCACATTGCATCAACACTCCATTTTCTAGCCATCCATTGCAATGCTATATTTTGATAACTAGACAGTCCCATCAGATTCCATTCCCCTTGTCCGTACCTCCGTACCAAGTTCTAACTTCTAAGTTGATCGTTGATTGTTAAGAGTAAGCCGGACGACGGCCCGAAGCCTGCCAACTTTAGGGCGTCCGCCCCGCAGTGAGTGCTGGAAGGGACACCGGGCGTGAGCATAGTGCCGGCCTCTACTGCTCCAGGAGCCCCCCCCGCCACTCCCCTAGGCCCAAACGTACCCGATCCCTACAGCCAATCCAATCCCCAATTGTTGCATTGGAAATTGTATCAATCTTGACCGGGGTAGGGAGAGCACGCGAGCAAGTACGATCTCTATTTCACATTTCACGCATGTCGATACCGAAAACATTAAAAACACTAGGCTCTCAACCACAACAACATACAACAACAACAAGAAGAGCAGAATCGATTCCACGTGGAAACTTTACATTGGGTGAGACAAGCACGACCTAACCACACACCATCATCCAATACAGACATATATCCAACCTCCAGAAACCCAACCACCCCCCTCAAAACCCCTCCACCCTCTTCCTCTTCTTCCCCTTCTTCTCCTTGCCCTTCCCACCCTTCTTCCCCTTCTCCACACCCTTACCCCCCTTATTCCCCCTCCCTTTACTCTCCCCCCTGCCCCCACCCCTAGGCGGACTACTAACAAGCACAGTCATCTGACTACCCTGCATCTCCACCCACTTCCTATACTTCTCCTCCTCCCTAACCCTCTCCCTCTCAAACCTCCTCCTCCCCTTATACAATTCCCTCCTCTCCGCCTCCGTCATCAGCGCCTCCTCCCTCGCACTCTCAATAACTTGACTCACTTCCCTGTATTTATAATCCGCCGGATCCTCCCCCAGGGACCAATGCGTGAGTAAAGCCGCTGGACGGGCATTGCGGCCCTTACGTGGTGAATGTATTTCTGCGTAGTGGGAGAGGCGGTTTTTTACGGCGTTCATGTGGCGTTTGTGGTGACCGCGGGAGAAGGAGGTGTGGGATATGGAGGTTGCTAGGGAGGGTGTGCGAGAGGGTTGTGATATTGATGGCGTGGGTGTGGGGAGGTTGCCAGCTATAGGAAGCTGTATCGCTGCTTGTTCGATGGCTTCGCGTTGGGATTTGCGTGGGGCGGGCGGTTGCCAGTTCGCGGTGAAGGGTTGGCCTGCGGTGGAGTCGAGGGATGGGGTTACAATTTGGGAGGAGAGAGTTTCTTGGGTTAATTCTACGCCGGCTGGGATCCCTTGCACTTGGGATGATGACAAGAGCTCTTGCGTATTAGACGGCTCGATATCGACGAGTCTGATCGCTGCACTGGCGAGGATGAAGTCTGCTGCTGCGGAACGAGCGGCTCTTTCTTTGGCGACACGGGTTCTGTTGGGGATTTCGCGGTCCAAATCCACCAGATTCCGATCGATAAGGTGATTATACACCTCGGAGAAGGTGATGTCCTCAATTGAAATTCCCAATGAATTCGCCCACACGGGAATAGGAAGTCGGTGAACAGCAAGACTGGGATCTACCGCAAATTCGCTTGCAATAGTCGTTTCAAAGAGGTCGGAAAAGAGTCCATCAGCTTTGGTGATATCCGACACCTTTGGAATGGACTGGATCTGTTCTTGTCTACTCCAATTAGCATACAGGCTCCAAACAGGATGTGAACGGAAGCAACTCACAGCGTCACCGAAGGTAATCCCAAACCCTCCTCCCTCGCAAGCACCAACCCCTCCAAATCAGAAGTGATAGCCTCCAAATCCTCCCAAAGTAAAGTCGTATCGCCCTGCCGCAAAGACTGACACATCTTATGCATAACTCTCTCCTTGTTGAGAGTCGGACCACGCTTGCGATTTTCGAAGAGTTGCTTTTTCGTCTGGGGATTCTTCTTCTTGTACGTGACTTTAAAGCGCGGTATCTCCTCCGAGATGGGATCCCAGTATTTTGCTCTTTCCAGCTCTATGTCGTCTTCGACGATGAAATCATCCATTTCATCACGCGGCTCCCAAGATCTTCTCAATGACCCAACTCTCCCTGTCGCAGAGTGCGTCTCAATAGATTGTAGGAGTGGAGTCGGTGGATTCGAATGCACCTTGGAATCCTTATCCGGTTTCGATTGAAGCATGACGTGGTTCAGCGAAAAATCTCGCTTCAAGATCTGCAGGCCGTAGAAGCGCGGAGGATCAGGCACTGCCCTTTCATCCACCATGTCTTCATCATCGTCATCCAAGTCTTCATGCTCCACGGCCTGACTCGGAAGTTCCCAAATCTCCTCCTCTTCATCATCTGAGCTAGTCTCCTCCTCCTCAGAAATGATCTCCTCAGCATCGGCACCAACAGCTTGAACGGGTACAATAGAAAAATCAAGAAGAGAGGATCGCGCCTTTTTAGGAACAGGAAGTGTCAGCGGCGTCGGGTCGGACGCCCAACCTGGCAGAAGAAATCGATCGCTTGAAGTATTGAATCGAAAGCAAGTCACGGCTTCATTGAAGCGCGATGCGAGGAGCACAAGAATATCTGCCTATCATCAGCAATAACCTCAACGCCAAAATAAGTAAACTCACTATCATCCTCAACCAGCACCTTCAAATGCAGCGAAATATCAAGGGGATTCCTAAAATGTCTCGTAGAATGCAATATCTTCGTCTTCTCCTTGCGCCTCCCAACAGCAGCATCATTCAAATCCAGATCCAAAACTTCAAACCAAATGAGCTGTTTTGTCGTAAGCAAGAAAAACCATTGCGGCTTTCCAGGGCAGCGCAAACAATCCAAATGAATTCCCGGTCGCATCCCATACAACTCTGGCAATTTCACCGGCGTAACAGTTTTGGTCTCCATATCCAAAATTACAATCTGCTGCCTGATGCAAACGACAAGAGTAGTTTCACTGCCCGCCCAAAATATTCGTCCCCAGCCATCGGGCTCCAAAATAATATCCTCGTCTTCCAATCCCTCCTCCCAATCAAACTTGCCACTATGTCCATGACCCTGGAGTTCATGCTGCCGCAATTTGCCTTTTTTGTGGACCTTATCGACACCAAAAATGGCCCAATAGCCTTGGTCGTCCACCGTCGCGAATTGTTCGTGGTCCCAGGGATTAAAAGATACATCCGCATGCACCCCAGATAGTGATGACTCAGGTGTGATCTCGAAAACAGGCTTCGCGTGGACTCGTGAGGGAGGGTAGGGACGATCGAGCGAGGCGCCGCTGGGAGGTATCATCCGTCGCTCATAACAAGGCTCCAGTATGATCGTGACGCCTTGAAGTCGAACAGCGAGAAAATCACTGCCAGTATCATCCAAAGACTCCGCAAAGACAATGTGCAAAATCGGTGCGCCCTTCCCAACCCACCATCCCACCTCCCTTGACGGACTCAAAGGCTCAAGCTCACGCCCTTCATACTCCTTTTCCCAACCATGCGTCTGCTCTTCCAACCTCACCAACCTCAAAGCCTCTCCACATCTGCCACCAGGAAGCGCAAGAAGTGGTACGAAAGAAACATGACCATCATCATCCTCATGCATATTAGAGACAGAACCATACGCGATAAGATTCCCTTTAGCAGGATCATACTTCGCAACCCCCTTTGCAATCCTCTCCGAAACCCTATGCTCCACCCCCAACAAACGATGCGCAGGTGCAAGTTCGGGGTATCCCCTAATCAGCAGTTCGATACACCTCTTCAAACTCCTGTCATATCGATCCTCTTCGTCCCTAGCAGTATCCAGAACAGTCTCTTCCGCTGCCAGATCTCCAGTACCCTTTAGCAGTCTTTTCGTTTTTCCAAGCTGGGGTAGTTGGTGGAAAGTCTTGCCATCTCTGCCAAGAGACCAATCATCATATTGTTCGTTGTAAATAGCTCTTCCGGCGTGACCGTACAGAAGCTCTCGAAGGGAGGATTTAACCATTCGGAGAGCGTATTTCGTGCGTGTTGGGTGGGTTTCGCACTATCATAGTTTGTGTGAGTACAAGATCTTGGTAACCAATATGCGACCAAGGTATGATGGCTCAAAATGGTATGCGACCGTGCAATGTGGAGTGTTGGATTCTATCGCAGCGAGAGAAAGGTTTTTCTGCTATTCAGAAGGTGACGATGCGGCCCGTGCACACATCGGCGTTGCCAAGCGCTTATCGCCGATGTCAACAAACAATCGCATCCCTAAATTCCACAACTTTACAAGAACATCACAAAACCCCACCACAACTCCCACATTCAAACCTCCCAAAAAGCACGGCAACAATGTCCTACGAACCCTCACTCTCGGCAAGCATGTCGCGCGCCCACATCTCATCATCCGACGCCCCATCCATGGCAGACCAACTCCCGAGTGTAAACTTCAATTTCGAAGATTTGCGCGAGCGTATGGCGCGATTCACAACCCGCTTTGACGATTTCATCGAAAAGGGTCGGAAGCGCGTTTTGGAAGAGCGAAATCAATTCCGTATGAATGTTGCGGAGTTGCAAGGTATATCCATCATCTCATCTTCATTTTTGGGGATAACCGTTAACAACCAAAACAGAGGACCAAAAACAAACCTCCCGAGCCATACAGATCGAAAGCCTAAAGTCCGCCTCCCACGCCCAG
The DNA here is from genome assembly GCA_010583015.1 of Tothia fuscella. NCBI lineage: Eukaryota > Fungi > Ascomycota > Dothideomycetes > Venturiales > Cylindrosympodiaceae > Tothia > Tothia fuscella. The sequence continues at coordinate 102,020 of MU007057.1, read as the reverse complement.
ACCCTCTCCAAAGAAAGCATCGAAACCTCAGAAATGCACGCCGCAATCTCCAACCTTAGTACCCACCGCTCTGCTCTCCTAACCCAAAAGAGCACCCTCACGTCCGACCTCAGCACCCTCCGCTCCACCCTCACCGCCCGCCGCACCGCCCAAACCAACCACGCCAGATACCTATCCTCCCAATCCCGCTTCAACATCCCCGAACTCTCCTTCTGGGAAGATTACCTCTGTATGAGGATCGATGGTTGTGGGCAGGAGGATAGATTGAAATTTGTGTTTTCGCATCTTTGTGAGAGGGATTGGGAGAGGGAGGGGTGGTTTGAGTTGGATACGGGGAGTAGGGAGTATAGGGTTTTAAGGACGGGTCCGAAATTGGAGGGAGTGAGTGGATTGGAGGTGGAGGTGGAGGCGGCGGTGGAGAGGTTGAATGAGAGTAGGGAGTTGGGGCCGTTCTTTAAGGCCATGAGGGCGGTTTTTGTGAGGGCGATGAAGTAGGGTTTGGATGTGTTTGGTGGATGGTGATGGGGCAGATGGTTTTGTTATGGTTTTGTTATGGTTTTGCTTGGTGCTTTAGTGTATCGGTTATGATTTGCGTATGCTTCTTCTTCTCTTTTCCGGCACTTGGAGAAAGAAGTCTTGGTTTTGTAGTCTTTCTTGAGAGGAAGGACAAATGAATTCCAACATCAATATTCATGCTGTTCTCATTTCGCCATGGTCAATTCAATCGTCCGAAAGCCAGGACTGCGCGGTCTGTAAATCTAACAAAACAGGGTATCTTTCGCAAGAAACAAACGCATGAAACATAGCAATCCGCAAAACCTCAATGACAACGCCATTCAAACTGGCACAGCATTCACATCTCGCCCAGGCAGGGTGAGATACCAGCGTGAGATACCATACCCTCACACTCTCGTGTCTCCCACCTGCCCAAGAAAGAACGCTTACAACACCTCCCCCTCCAATCCCTCCAATCCCTCCAATCCCTCCAATCCCTCCAATCCCACTAACCACAACACCTCCCCACATACCCCTCCCCACATACCACCCCCTCCACCCCATCACAAACCCTCAACCACACCCCCCCACCCCTCCCTCAACCCCCTCCTAAATCCCTTCCTCCTACTCCCCCTCTCTCCATCACCAACCCCCAAATCCAACAAACACTTAATATCATAATCCCTCCAAAGACCAAACCACCTCAACCCTTTTCTATTTTCATCCCTACTCACGCGGCAGAGAAATTGGGATAACCAACCCATTTCTTTGAATTCTTGCGCCTCTTGTTGAGAAGAAGAGGATGAGAGGGAGAGGGAGGAGAGAATGATGGGTAAAGAGGGTGAGAAGAACTGGAGGGCTAGGTATACTAGATTGGGGGTGAGGGGGAGGATGGATTCTAATGCTTTCACAATGGACTCTCCATGGTCGGTAGTCCCAAAAAGGACATCCCGATGCCAATCCGGCGTGCCCGCATAGTTCAACACAAGATACTTGATCCTACTCCCCGCTCTTTCTCCCAAATTCCTCGCGTACGTAACACCCCGACCCATGAGGTACACGTGAAAGACACACCCTGCACCGTAGAGTAATTCATAGCACTCGTTACTTATGAATTTATTGGTGCGGAGAAGGGATATTCCAGTGATGGTCGGGGTGGCGGTGCCGTTACGGGAACTGTGTTCGTTGTTCCAGGGTTGGGAGAGGAGGGACGTGCGGTTGAAATCGACTTTGTATCTGGGAATTGAGGGGATTGATGCGTGGTTGGGATTGGGTGTTGGGTGGGAGGAAGAACTGGGGAAGCCCAAGTAGGAGTAAATTCTGAGGCGGATGGGTCGGGGGAGGGACTCGAGTCTGGATACGGGCGTTGAGGGTTGAGCGGGAGGTGCTGAGGCTGTTGGCTGTGCGCTCGCTGTGAGGGCCAATGGTGCTGTCGCGTCTGTCCCAGCTGTGGAAAGTGGTGATGATTGCGAGTAGGTGTTTGTTGCGAGAATAGCAGGTGATGTTGGTGCTGGTGTAAGAGTTGGTCGTTGGAGAGTGATGAGGTCGCCGTCGAGGAGGCGGGAGGAGCGACGTGTCTGCTGCCTTGTTAGCTACCAGAGGAAGTCTGTGGTGGAGAGGAGAGAGCAATTCATTTTTGAAAGAATTTGCCGGATAGGAGAAAGTGATGAATGTGTGAGGATAAGTTTTTCAAAATGTTTACCTTCATGTTTGATACCTTATTATTCGCAATCAGATAGCATTTTCAAGCGGCACCACCGCACGCAAATCACAGACACAATCTTAGCTTTCCCCAATTAGCACTGCCTTCACATCAAACCCCCAATTCTTAGCCTTTGTCTCAATCCCCCGAGCGCAGGCGTAGGTGGCGGATTCTCAATGGACCACGGGCCTGAAATGCTACGAACGATCGTCGTCAAATTATTCTCGGAAGTGCGTAATGGCGAGGTTGGCCAAGTTGGTGAAATTGGTGATGATGGGGATGGAAGGGTAAATGTGAGTCCGTCAAAGATTGGAGTAGGCGGAGGATTGTTGATAGACCACGAACCCGATATATTGCGAGCGTTCTTCTTTGAATGGATTTCGGAAGCGCGTGATGACGGAGGCAGTGGGGTATGTGGACTAACTGTGGTGGTCTTGGTAAAGTCCGGAGTAGATAAAATTTGGATTCGTGCTTTATTGTCTTCGAGTTTGAGGTGAAGAGAGTTGAGGGTGGCTATTTTCAACTTGACGATCAAAGATTTGAGTGAAGATCTCGCATCGGCCATTGGAGTAATTTCGTGTTGATGTTGACGGCGCGGGGATTCTTCCTTAATACCATTCATGAGTGGATTCCAGACGTCGATTGGATCCCGGCGAGATTGAGAGTTTGTCTGCTCGGGCATCATTGTACAATTTCTCAAAATAATAACAAGAGGGTAAGAACTTACAAATTTGGCTGAGGGTGTCTTCAGAATCTTTTTGCTGCGGAGAATAGGCATATTCACCACTTGGAATTGAGGAGTTGAAGTAAGAAAGAACGTGATGAAGAAGCACTCAGAGGAAGAGATCATGCGTTATTTGAGGTTGTGGAAGCGAGAAGAGATACGACAGGAACACTTCCATTGCGAACACGACCTCCCCAACACACTAAAACTTGCATCGAGATTTACTTAACCTATCTATGCCGCGTTCAAATCATTCAGTGATTGAACGGCACGGGTTATTACACCACTATGGAAAACTTCACCAGGCCCCAATTGCACCACTACCGAGATCACTTTCTCAGCATCGCCCGACCGTTCTTTCTATTTGACATGATAGAAACTCGGCGCATACTCCAAAAGCCAGCCCTTCTCAATCTTCGTCACATCCCTAATAAAGATCTTCTTCCCCGTCTCCATAATCTCGTGAAAGATAACCCAATCGGCCTTGCGATTCTGCCAGACACAAACGTTAGCACCAGCACTCTCACCAAGTGTTGAAGAGAAATGCCAAACTCACAAACATCAACGAACTAGGATGCGCCCACAGCGTCAACCCATTCACACTCTTAAAACTCCCATCACTCTGCATCCTCGCCGCATGCGAAAAATACCCCATAGTCAAACACCTCCTAATCATCTCCTCCTTATCCATGCCACCAACCCTCATCACCTCAGGCGCATTCAGCGATTCCGCAACCTCAATCCCGAACCTCTCCAAATACCTCCTTAATTGATTTCTTATACTAACAGCTTGAGTCATAGCCTTATAATTAATATAATGATCCCTACACCACTTTGCATCTTTTTTCCCTCTGGTGACGAATGCTTGATACACATTCAATAAAGTGAGATGATCCCCTTCCTCGACGGCGAATTTCCGACGAGCGGTCTCGGTGGCTTTTTTGCGGTCGTCGTGGTAGAACCATACGGAAGCCTGGAGGCTGGTCATGGCTGCTATGGTGAGGATTTCGCTTAGGCAGTTGAATGAGGGGGCGGAGAGGAGGACTTTTGCCATCATAGGCTCGACGGAGAGTTCGGCCATTCGGAGACCGAGTGGTTTGGTAAGTTTGGCGTAGTCGTCTAGTGCGCCGAGGGAGAAGAGTAATTCCAATGCGCGGATAATGAGTTCAGCTGGCGGAGGGGTGAGGTAGTCAAATCGTGCGATGTTGTCGATGCCTAAGGCTTTCAATTGGAGGATAATGGGGGCGAGATTTGATCGCTGGATTTCGGGAACGGTGGCCTCTTCCAGTGCGTTGGACGCTTGCTCCGTGTAGAGTCTGTAGCATTTGCCTGCTTTGGTGCGACCGGCTCTACCTGCACGCTGCGTCGCAGAGGCTTTAGAAACAGGTGTTGCTGTCAAAGTCTCAATGCCTGAATTGGGGTTATATGCCCTCAGCTTAACGAAGCCGCAGTCAATCACGAAAACAATTCCATCGATGGTGATTGACGCTTCGGCGATATTAGTCGAAATGATAACCTTGCGAGTATCCTCCGCGGCAGGCTCAAAAACGTACATTTGTTGGTCTGTGGGCAACCCAGCGTACATTGGCAATGCTTGTAGTGATGGTGATTTGATCCCAAGTTCAGATATTTTGTCGCTAATTAGGTCAATCGCTCGTTCGATTTCTTCTCTCCCAGTGAGAAAGAGCAGGATATCTCCCTCTGCTTCTTTGATATGGATATCCAAAACGGTTTTCACGGCACGTTCCACATAATCCTCAGTCGGCTCCTCCAAGCAATGGATATCCACAGGATACATTCGGCCTTCGAGACTGATGATCCTACCAACATCTCCCCCGAGCTCATCTGCGCCATCACTTTCTCGTACTCCTTCCTCTCCTCCAGCAAAGAAATTCAGAAAGTCCTCAGCCTGGAGAGTAGCACTACTGATAATGATCCGCAACTCCGGTCTCCTTTTGCGAATCTTCTTAAGTAATCCAAGCAGGACATCCGAGCTTAATGACCGTTCATGTGCTTCATCAACCATAATGACAGAATAGCGCGATAGCAGTGGGTCCACCAAAGCTTCTCTCAGCAACAATCCATCAGTCAAGAATTTGATTTTCGTCTTTGCGGATGTGACATCCTCGAAGCGGATACTAAACCCAACCTCTTGACCAAGCTCACATCTCATCTCCTGCGCGACGCGAGCTGCGACAGTCGTGGCAGCGACCCTCCGTGGCTGTCAATTCGTGTCAGCCAAATCCATTCTTATTGGGCAGCAAGGCTAACTAACCTACCTGAGTAACAGCGACAATCTTACCGTCATTGCACCATCCTGCATCGTTCAGAAATTGGGGGATTTGGGTAGTTTTCCCACTCCCCGTCTGACCAACCACAATGACGACAGGGAAAGTCTCTACCAGGTAAAGTAGAGCAGCTCTGTGACGCGCAATGGGCAGCAGGGATGGTGGTTTGAATAGTGCCGGTATGAACGTTGGAGGCGCCTCTGAATTCTGGTGGTCTTCCATGTTGGATTGATCTGTATGGGTCACCGGATTTGCATCATGTCGTTCTCTTGACTCCAAGCTCTCGACTCTAAAATTCGTGTAATGCCTTTCGTGCAGGAGTTGTCGTCGAATCTAAGATCTTCTCCACATTGACGGTTTGATGTGGCGCAATCGTGGCTGGGGAATGACGATTTTGTGAAATTGTGCCCCACATGCATAAGACGTGGGCAGTGTGGCACAAGACAAGCTCCAAGGTTTGAACCGCTCTGCGATAGCGAATACGTACAGCAGTCGTAAGCTCTTTCAGGCAGGTAGAATATTAAATACACTCTACCTCTCGTCCTCGCCCTTTCAATAAAGCAGCAATCATGGCAGACTCAACTACAGAAAAAGTAGTCCCGTTCCTTCCGCCTAAGAGTATATTCAAACAACTGAATTCTAACAAACACCAGCCCACCAAGCCCTTAACAAGCGGCGCAGAATCCCCAACCACAGCACGAGAACCAGATTTCGACGACGACCCCCATGATACCCCCATACCCACCGAGCAGCAGCAGCAGCAGCAGCAGCATGTCACTAAATCCCCCATATCCAAGAAAGTCAGCTTCCAAGAAGTATCCGACGAAGATGCCCCAGCTCCTCCTCCCAAACCACCACGTCCTGTAGATCCAAAAGTGGAAGCGGAAAAGACTCTGGTGGAGGCATTCCCTAGTGTTGATGCCAAGGTTGTGAAGGCGGTGCTGTTGGCGGGTGGGTATAATGTGGAGAGTGCTTTTAATGCGCTGTTGAGTATGTGGCTGTCTTAGGGTGTTGAGAGGACAGAAGGCTAACATGAATAAGGTATGTCGGACCCAAGTTACGTAGCCGAAGAAACACCCCCAGCTCCTCCACCAAGACCTGCCAAGGGGCACACCATGACCCAGCTGGAATCAGATGAAATGTACGCACGTCAATTGTCAGACCATTATGCAGGTACAACGGGATACGGATCGCGGGGACGTGGAGAGCCTCCCTTACCACGAAGGAAACAAGCAGACAATCTAAATGCTGGCCAGATGTATGATGATCGTGATCGCAGCTTCTTCGATGGTAGGCAATATCTTTCACCTTTTTCAAAAATGCTAACTGACACTTGATGCACACAGACGATCTCCCAGAAATCAAGAAAACCATTCAAAAAGGATTTCAAGAAACGCAAACAACAGTCAACAAATGGATCATGGACTTCAAGAAGAAACTCGACGGCGACGAAGACGGTTACGACCAGCACGGCAACCCGACAGCAGCAAGACAGTCCAGCTCTAGCAGCCAAATTCCTCCTCCACGACAAGACTTTGGCCCATCACAATCAGAGCAGCTACGCGGTATTCGCAGGAGTGCAGAGCAGGGCAGGCGGAGCGGTGATCGCGAGCGTTACGATGCAGATCCGCACGTTCTAAGCGATGACTTCACACAATTGGATCTGCACGACAACGAGGGTGGGTCACACCGTTCGCAGGATTGGCAGCATCTAACAAATAATCCTGCAGGTGGAGGTGGTGGTCCACCCCGTCGAACCATGTCCCGTCCTCTCGCAAACCCAGACCTCTTCAAATCCACTCCCAACTCAGGTCCTGTCGACGAAGTCGAAGCACTTTACTCCAACCCAACTAATCCTAATCGTCAACCCCCTCCCTCCGCAGGTGGCGCCAAAGGCGGCAAGAAATGGCAACCCCTTACCTCCGTAGCACCAAATCCAGAATCGGAAGATACTGACCCTTTCAGTTTAGGTGACTCCGATGAGGAAGAGGCGAAGAAGACGGATCTAAAACCCGAGGACTCGGAGAGATTGAAGAAGAGTGCGAGTATTTCTGACGGTGTCAGTGCGAAGAATACAGCTAAGGAGGTTTTGCTCGAGGAGGCGGAGACGAGTGGAAGTAAGAATAAGGAGGCAGAGGAGTTGTTGAGGGGAACGTGATATTGGTGCAAGAGGACGCGTCATGATCGAAGAAGGGCGTTTGGGGAGTGCCAGGATGGAATGGAGGAGATGCATATTGTGCATGTTGAGCAGAGGCTCGACTCCATCTCCATTGAATTGCCTAGTGGAGTCGCTGTAGCCAGAACGAATTAAACACCCATCTCTCTCTATCCCTTTCGTCTTCTATCTCTTTATACTCTTACCTTGTTATTTTCTTCTTTCCATACTGCGCGCTCGCTTTTATTAATTGTATCACTCTCACACCGTCCGCACCTCTACTATTTCTATCTTGAGCTCTCTGTGTCTTTCCTGACCTTTTTACTTTTACTAAAATGGAATTACACCTTTTCAAAAGAAATTTCCTAGGTTTTTTTTACAAATACCAAATTCACTACGCTTTCACCTTAAGATAATAGGTACAGTCTACGACATCCACATCCAACTTTGGCAACAAGCCCTATTATTATCTATATAATTCTGCTTTTTTGTACTTCATAAGAAGATGATAGTCTCGCGACCTAAATGCCACAAGTGGTAAACGGTGTAGGCCACGCTCTCGCAACATTGGACGTGGTTGAGAATATCTCCACCGTGCCTCCGAAGGGGCCTACGGAAGTTGCCTCTCGAAATGAGGGAACTTGCTCGTGAAGGAAAGATGCAGAACAGTCCCATTACCGCAACACAGGTTATACGGGTATTTTAGGGGGATATTCAAGAAAACTTCTACATCTAGGCCTTGTTCACACCGTCCAAGCAAGAAAAGAAAGAATCATGAATCTTGACATGAGCTTCCTGAGCTGATTAGAGAGAGAAAGGTATTCCACTTCCAGTCTACATACTATCGATTTGGGAGTATATTCAAGTATCTGAAGACGAAATCGGTAAAGACCTCTCTTTTTTTCTTCTCATCATATTAATCATGTGTCGACTTTAAAGGAGGATACTCAAAGGGAGATATATATACAGTGCTAGTATCCAATTATTTATACACATGAATTGAAAGATTACCATATCCTATTACTCAAGAAAATATACCAGAATAAAAAGACCGAAAATAATACAGCCGCTAACACCAATACTCCGTGAAACTCCGTTTGACCTAATACCTCCGGATTTTTCCGCATTAACCTTGTAGTCCTTTGCCGTAGTGTACCTAATAGACCCTTCCCTTTCATCTTCAGGTGTAGGCGACGTGGTATACCCATAACTAGTTAGGGAAGCAATAGGAATTGCACCATCTAACAACACACCGTCTGTACCTAACCGTATTGTCTTCCCTCCCACATCTACCTGCGAACCGCCTGGGTGTAGTGTTACTGACCCGATAGCTATATAACCGGATACTCCATTTTGGGATGGAAAGATGGTTGCCGTAAAAAGGTTCTTATCAATCCGGACGATGGTCGTAGAGATGTGGACGGCAGAAGGGAAACCTGGTTTAGGTAGTTGGATTGTTTGGACACCGTTGATGATGATATGACCGTTGGGGTTGAGAGAGAATGTTTGGCCTTCTATGATGGAAGGTGGGTCGCCGGGTCTGATAAGCTGAGATTCGATTGCTGCAACATATTGAGGATTGGGGTTAAGGAAGACTGTGATCTCTGCATTTTTTGCGGTAATTGTGGTAATCGGTGTGGTTTTAGGCAATATAGACGCTTGAGTTGTACTGCGCCCTGCAAAGTCCGGTAAATGAGCTTCCGATTGCATGTCTGGACGTGATGGTGCTTCTGGCCGAGTCTCTGAACGGGAAGGTGCCTCCGTGGGCTGAGCTACAAGCTCGGGAATTGCTGCGCCAGGGGTTGCAGTCTGGGACTGAGCCCAATCTGACATAGTCAGAGTTTTGACAGCTGTGGCAATTGGAAACGCGATTGGGGGATCCCACACCCCATTCACCCAGTACCAAGGTTTTTTGAAATGCTTGTTTTGTGCAAAGGGGTTGCACCTCGCAAAAGCAGGCTCCAGCTCGGTTACTACAGTGGGCATGGCGATATTGGGAAAATAGAAGTCCTCGCATATGGTTTCTCTGCAAACGCCCCTTGCACCTAGTTGTTTATGTAAGGAGGGAAGAGCATCGAAGTAAGCAGAAGAAGGTACCGGGCCTCGCAAGTCTTTCAAGTTGAATGGCCGTGTCGTTGACTGTTCGACGGTGCTGCACCATGTTTGAGGCTTTCCAATCACAGCAGCTCCATACCACATATCGTCCCACAAACCGGTCGTACAATGCTCTGTACTTGTGGGAATAACGCTAAATAATTCCGAGGAATGTAATGTCAGAATGCCGTTTACTAGAGGTTTCCCTGGATGGCTACACCATCCATCCGCGGCTATCTGCGACAGATAAGTAGGAGTCTCTGTGAAATAATAAGGATAAAACGTACTGTGTCATATGCGAGGTAAACGGAAGGAGAAGTAAATGTAAACTTCCCATACATCGTCGAGGCCGGAATTGAGACTGGTTGTATTGATTAGTTAATGCTTTCAAGAATTAAACGCGACATACTTGTTTCCGATACCAGGTCTCCAAAGTAACCGGTCTCAAACCCAAAAACATCATGCTTTTCCGCAAAAACAATGCTATCCAAGGTCGTTGTAACTGGTAAATGTGAACTAGCAGTTCGGACGTTAGAGTCCGGTTCCTCCTTGTCAGGACACGAAGTGGAATTGGTGCGCTGGGTTGAGTCTTCAAAATATATCAGAACAAAGCGTTCCGCGTGAACATTGCAACCCGGGTCATATACCGCCTTGGTCTCCTCAGAATCAACAAGAGGCCCCAGTCCATTTCCCACGGTTGCACCATTACCGGCCGCCCACTGCGCCAAACAAACTTCTTCTGCTTGGGAACAGCCACTAAAGAAGTTTGGTAAAGTCAGATAGCCTCGGAATTTAATCCATGCCTTGATATCAAGGATGTCATCTGTATGGCATTCGATGCCCTGCCTGGGGTCTCCACATATAACATCCCATTCATTACTCGACAAGATTTCACTCTGTTTCACTGTCATTTTCTGGAAAGCGGATAAAAACGTCTTCCATCCTGGTTCACAGTCCGTGGTGGGAATGTTGCACGTAGGGAACGGTAATATAGGACTCAACCACGGATCGAGTCCTTCATAAGTCGGCTCCGTCGCATTATAAATAGGCCGAGGAATTGTATAGGTGATTGTCGCTGTTCGTGTGACGGCTTCAGCGGAGGTGATACGGGGTAGGTTGTCGCATTGTGTTGGCAGCTGTGCCCATAAAATACTCGTCTCTGTTTCGTACTTCGTTATGTTCTCATCTCTTTCACCAATATGATGCTCCCATCTCCAGGCGATCTCGCTGTCGATGCTTCGTGTCACCTTCTTGACATTCTCCAGGTCATTGCGGACATAGGCCACCCAATCAAGCACACACGAGCTAGTCTTTGTGCCATTGGTAGTCCAGCTCGTGGTAGTAACGTTGCCTGAAACATGAAGATAATGTGCATTGCGCGGGTGTTTCTGCCGCTGCCCTTTGTATGAATGGTCAGTATTGATCTTTTGTGGAGTAGGTAATTTACAAACCGAGTGATAGCGTCGCACCAACTATCTGCGACAATACCAGGTAATGCATATGCTGTAGTTCGAAGTTTGAACTACAATTATTCTAGAAGTAGAATTGCGAGGAGTCTGTAATGAGTGGATATACTCGCGTTGGAAAATTATCCCGAGTGGCGCGCGGTAGACCCATTATATGTAGCCACAAGACTTGCAATGAAATTACACTATCGCACAGGAATAGATTTATTGGACTGTGCTTCCCAATCTAACGGAGGCCTATGAGTGGTCAGTGTGCAGAGTAGCAAGTAACGATACAGTGCTCAAATCTTGGTAAGAACGGTGGGTAGGAACGCTCGCATAAAATCACATAATGACTTTTGTGGTTATGAACGCGATGTGAATGAGTAAACGCATAATAAAAATTTCAATTGTGTTGTATGCATCCACAAACATCAACCACACTATCCCTAGGCCGCAAGGGCAAACCCTAATCGTGGCTGCTTTCCAGGCAACATTTCATGAACAACAAAGAGATTTTTCAGAAATACATCGCCAAATATCATTGGCATGTTTCCTTTCGCTTCCTGAATGCCTCCAAAACAAGAGTTTGGGCCATATGGTTGGTAGTTGACGTTGATTCCGGGAATGGTGAGCTTTTTCCCAGCAAAGAGAACAGTAATGTCAGGCAACTTCGTGTCGCCCTTGCAATTCGAGATCGAATACATGCCTTGGACGCTCTTAGTGACGCTCTTTGCAATCGCCGGATCGCTGTAATAGGCTTTAACAATGTCTCCTGGAAGGTACCTTAGCAGCAATCATAGTTAGCAATGTGATCAGTAAGGTCTTGTCATGCGGCTAGGGTCACGTTCATAGTTTGAAGTTGGCACAAAACTTACCATAATGACGAACCCGTGTCTGCTACAGCTGCAACATTCTTGGTTATCGTTTGACCTGCAATAATGAAGCCAGTGACAGGAAAATCCCAAAATCCTCTAGCTCCGCCAACGTTAGTGTAAATGATCTCGCCCTTGTGCTTGGCCGGATCCACAAAGCCAAAGTCGTACGTTCCAGGAGCGCGGCGCTTCATTGCGACCGTGAAAAGTGGCGCCTTCAACTTAGGTGCGATGTTGTCAAACCAAGTCTTCTGCCTGGTCGGTTTAATGGTGTTCAGCTTGCTAAAAGCAAGACCGAGAAGACCATCATTATTCGGATCGCGGCTGAACGTTCCAGAAACAGTAGAGGCAGCTTCGATGGCTTGATTCTGGACCGTCAGTGATCCAATTGTAACTTTGTCCATGTAAACCTGGCCGCTTGCTCCACTCCCGTCACCGTAGCGAATCTGCCAACTATGACCGTCCAGCTTCTTACCGCCTGAGCCGGCGACTTCGTATACACGCTGGGCGGGTCGTCCGGACCGTTGGCTTGCTGGCATCAAGTTGGAAAATACCCATCTATCGTAATCAGCTTCCAATATTAGAAGCTATCGATGAAACTTACAAATCTGCAGAGCCAGTATCTGGATCGAGAGTGAGGTTATGATTTCCCACCTGCACCTTGAGCAAATATTCCGTGTCCCCTTTGAATGGAATTACGGGGACAGTAGAAGTCCCAGGTCCGTCGGCATTGGCTAGGTCGATATGCCTGACTGCGGTTTGGATCCCCTCTGGAGGCTCAACACCATACTTCCAGTACGTCCTAGCAACCTCGTGCGGTGCCGACCAAGGAATTGTTCGCTCGACCTCCACCTGTTCAAGTGAGAAAGTCTGACCACTCGCCACTTGGTCAATCACGTTGATCGGATTACTGGTGGCAAGATTCCACAGCAGCGAAGCACCGACAAGCGAGTAGGAGTAGAACATTATGATCGAAATGACTGGTAGTATTGGCAGCGGTGGGGTTGGTTCACGTCTGGCGTGAAACGGGAGGGAAAAGCTGAGAGAACATCCGCTTCCAACTATTATATGTGGAGGAAGCGTAGAATGCCAATGCGCTTGGCCTATGCTGGGACTTGCTCGAGTAGGTAAGCTATTTTGCAGAGAGTGTGGGGAGCGCCGTGGCGAACTCTACAACACGTAGTTTCTCCGCACACATGAGGGCAATTGCATATCTAGAGTGGCGTGATTGGGTAAGAGTTTAGAGATTGATTAAAAAGGCCATAATAGGACAAGGAGATGCCGTGTTGGGAGTTGATCTTGTCTGGCAATGTCGGAGGGCGAGTGGTGGTCGATCACTTGTCGTGTGAAGTGATTGTTTAGTGTAAATGAAAATGTCAACCTAGGTAGTTTTAGCATGGCATGAATGTGACATTGGCAGCAACAAGTAAGTCTTGAGAAGTCTGGAAAGAACAAGATAAGAAGCTCAAATTTTTGAAATTGAGAAAGAAATTGAGAAATATAAATATGGAAAGAAGTCGACATGCAAACTGTTGGTTTTGCGAAACAAGCCGCGAGCAGATATTGCCCTACAACAAATGAAGCCTCGAATGGCGCGATGGCTTTTACGGCCATGCGCTTTCCTGATCCAGATTCCGTGATTTATCTGCGTTGGCATTGCGCATGAAACTCGATATTAATCGCCTCCTGTTCAACCAGGATTTGATTACTCTAGATAAAGAGCCAAGGATTGATATCGGCTCCAGGATATCAGTTGGTCAAGGAGAACTGCTTGTGCCGCGCCCTTGGAACATAAAAAAAGAGGGAAGCAGTTCTTGGATTTGCTGTGGGCAAAGTCTAGTAAGTGCTGGTGCTGTGGTAAGGGACCATCCCGTCCGTAGATTCTTGAGATCATCGCGTCGCCGCCATACGAGGAAGTCTCAGCGCCGCAAATAAGTGGCGAAAGATTAGGAGGCTATGATTCAGACAACGCTGACCGTACATTGATGCCTAAAGGAGTGAGAGTAAGTTGATATTGATGCGGCAGCAGAATAGTGTGGTAAGGAGAAGTGGTCGAGTTATGAAAAAAGAAGAACAAAAGGTGGCACGGGTGGCAGCTGCATGCTCCTCCGTACTAGCGGAGAAGAACCGTGCACAGTGCACACGACACAAGCGCAACCAGTGAAATACACAAATCACAGCTCGTCGAAACTCCTCATTCTTACTTGATGACTCTCCTTCGTGATTAAGTCAGATCAAACTATTGACGGTAAAAGTATTGCCCGAATCAGCAACAACGAGATGCAGATTTATATTCCGTCGACGTGGAGATTGAAATTCAGGCTCAATCAGACCAGTGCAAACATTTGCCTCTACTGCAAAGACTAATGGGTCGTGGTGTTCTATGATAATACTAATATGATAAAGGGATGTAGTCAATCTTTGCTGTGCCGCATTCACTTCGAAAGTCAAGGCTCAATTGCTGTGCCTCATTCCTCGCCACTTCTCGCATGGCGGCCCGTTCCGTCGACCCCTGTAATTTCTCTATCTGATCGTTCTTTCGTATCTCAATTCCAATCTCGCCGTCAACGTTCCAAATTTCTGAGAGCTTGATGAACCTCGAACAAATAGCATAGTCAGCTGAAAAGAAACCGCCGAGAACCGATCACCTATCGAGTGTTCCTGACTCGTTGATAATGGAGCTCAAGCTAACCATGCGGGGTGCATGACAGGGTTCCCGGATATTCAAGGTTACTATATCCGGACAATGTGATCTCATCTTTCACAATACATTTTTTTCAGTCCACTTCCTCTGGTAAGTTCGGAGTTGATATCACCAGCTGTCTGCTGTTTAGGGCTCGACTCTTTTTCAAAAGGCTGAAGCGCGAATGGTGAGGTTCTGTAATGGCTCGTAAGTACTCGTAAAACGTTCTCCGAAATTGTAACATCTTACCCTTGGATCAAATTACTGAAGATGTATGGAACAGTCTTACCACTTGTCGCTGCAACAGCAGGAACTTTAGCAACCGCAGCCTATCTCGATGCAAAGTTCCATATCAGGCATGACCTTTCTCTTTCCCAAGTGGCAGGCGATTCCCCAGCAACAATATCTCACATTACTTCTTGCGTCACGCGCAAGAGAGTGACCGTCTTCCATATACTTGAAGATCAATCGAATGCACGTCCAGATGACATTTTCCTTATTTTCGAGGGGAAAGAGTACTCATACGCAGTATTTTTCAACGTCGTAGTACGAGCGGGTAATTGGTTATTAACGTTGGGTATCAAGAAAGGCGAGATCGTTGGCTTAAATGGCGGGAACAGTCCAAGCTACTTGATCCTTTGGTATGCACTAGAAGGTGTTGGAGCGGTGCCTAGTTTCGTAAACTGTAATCTGACGGGGAAAGGGCTGGTACATTGTATTGAGCTATGCGGATGTAGAATTCTGCTTTGCGACTCTGACAACCGCGCCAATGTTGCTCCGTGCGAGGAGGAAATGGGCAAAGCTTTGGGTGTAGGTTGTCTAGAAATTCGGTTAGTCTAAGACAGTATGAAGTTAACCTGGGTGTAGGTTCAAACGATATATTACGATGCCCCATTTCTGGATGGACTTACTGATACAACCTCGCTACCAGAATATCGACTAAGTGACCGGTCAATCGAGGATCTAGCTTCCTTGTTATATACGAGCGGTAGTACGGGATTACCAAAAGCGGTAATTATGGTCCAAGGGCGCGAGCTCGCCGTTGGCTACTCGGTCGCAAGATACCTAAGATTAAAGCCAGGAGATCGGATGTACACTTGCATGCCTCTATATCATGGCGCTGCTCATGGGTTGTGCGTGACACCATGCATAAATGCTGGAGCTACCATCGTTTTGGGTCGTAAATTCAGTCACAAGAACTTTTGGCCAGAAGTTCGTTCATCCCAGGCGAACATTCTGCAGTACGTTGGCGAATTGTGTAGATATCTGTTGAATGCACCTCCTAGTCCATTGGATCGAAGACATAACGTGGTTATGGCGTGGGGTAATGGGATGCGTCCGGATGTTTGGGCAAAGTTTCAGGAACGCTTTGGAATACCTTGTATCAACGAGTTATACGCGGCTACAGACGGCCTCGGGTCCAGCTTTAATGAGAATAGAGGAGATTTTACTAGAAATGCTATCGGAAAGAGGGGTCTTATTTGGAGAGTTTTCAAGAGTAGTAAAGAAGTGAGGGTAAAGATAGACGTTGACACGGAAGACATCGTAAGAAACCAAAATGGGTTTGCCGTCAAATGTGAAGTGGATGAACCTGGTGAGGTGATACATTGGTTGGATCCCGCGAGTCCAGATGCTGCATTCCACGGCTACTGGAAGAATAAGGGCGCGGGTGACAAAAGAAAGATAAAGGATGTCTTCAAGAAGGGCGATTTGTGAGTTTTAAAGCTGTGGGGGTGCTTCTATTCTAACGTGGCACAGGTGGTTCCGGTCAGGAGACATGATGAGGCAGGACAAAGAAGGACGCTTGTATTTTGTCGATCGCTTGGGCGATACCTTCCGGTGGAAATCAGAGAATGTTTCGACGAATGAAGTCTCTGACGTTCTAGGTACGCATCCGCATATTGCAGAAGCCAATGTATATGGTGTCGCTGTCCCTAATGCAGACGGTCGTTGCGGAATGGCGTCGATTGTTATGGCAGAAGATATTACAGAGGGAACCTTTGATTTCGAAGGTGTTGCAAATCATGTTTTAACGCAATTGCCTGGCTATGCGATTCCATTCTTCTTACGCATCACGCCGCAATTGGATTACACAGGAACATTGAAGATGCAGAAAGGAAGGTTAAAAAGAGAGGCTTTTGATGTTGACATTGTAGAAAGGACAGGAGATAAGGTTTATTGGCTGGCGATGGAAGAGAGGAGATATGTGCCTTTTAAGAAGACAGATCTTGAGGCATTGAAAAGTGGGAAAGTTCGGCTTTGAAGCAAATGACCGAGAATAATCAGCTAATAGGCGTTTTTCACTTCTGAAGTGATGGTCGATATTGAGGATATGTAGAAGATAAATAATGAATCCATCGAGTTGGTTCCATCGTGAAGGTGGGGAAAAGGACTTTACGCGTACAGAGCGCAGAGCCACGAAATCCTCGCGTGGGGGTATCTCGCGTTTGGACCTTCCTCTTTGAACTAGCTTCAAACTCGAAATAGTCATTGGTCAGTAAGTGTTGGGTCGAAGAGATGTCATGATTTTGTTTTGTATTTTCTTCTTTCTCAATTGACGTTAAATTTTTTTTTTTTACAGATATTAACAAACTACCCAAACAGCTTCAGCACCAATGAACTCCCCTACTTGCCTCGTTATTCAAGTTCTGCTCTTCTCCTCAACATATGCGAGAGAAATTAAATTTCCTCCCCAGGTCCCGTTCGCCCAACAGGGTGCGGAATATAAGTCTGGTTTTCCGGATATAGCATCCTCAAATCGTCAATTCGCAGGCCTTACAACTTTTGCAAACTTGCCTTATGTATTTTGCCTTGCAGATGACGCGAGGGAAGTTGGAAAGTTTGATATTGCTTTTCTAGGGGCTCCGTTCGACACGGTAAGTTTTCAATTTCATATAAGGCTCAGAGGTTTTATATTGTAACATCTAGGAATTTTGTTGCTGCATGCTTGGTCCTCTCAAATAGATCATACCATTCACACTAGTCTTAGGGAACAACAGGAAGGCCGGGTGCCCGGTTCGGTCCATCAGGAATCCGCCAGGGTTCGAGACGAATGGACTCTGCCTTTGAGACCAATATTTATACTGGTAAGAATCACACTTGTAGCACGTAGTTCCAGCTAGGTCTGTGGCAGGCATAGGAGGAAATCATAAGCTCGTTGAACGTGGCATGCAATGAGCGCTCGAATTCGAACGTCTTGATGCATATTGTCAGTACTCCATGTGTCGGGGAAGTGGATATCATCCCGACTTGCTTTGTACGAGCGCCACGGCTTGTTACGGGTTTGGTGATACACTACACCTTAAACTGCACAGTCCTGCGCGAGTGGTAATACTCGTGCTCAGAAGATCTCCGATGTAGGCGCACGGTTACGTGCAGCTACAATATGATTCATGCCCTACCTACTATGAGTTCAAACTTGGGAAATGACTAGTGAAGTTGTGCGATGGTACTCTTAGATTTAGATAGTACTGACGCATAGCTCATCCTAGGTGAAAACTCCTTTGCCAGTTGGGCCAAGATAGTAGACTGCGGAGATGTTCCATTGACATTTCTGGTAACTATAGTAGCAAGGACGTATCGATTAGTGTTAATTTGAAGCAAGGATAACACATTCGCCCTGAAGCAACTGGACGAGGCGCATAAGGTTCGTTCGTTCTCATGCTCGTCTATGCAAGGCTGCGATTTCTAGATCAAGGTCTCCTGCTCCGTCGATTTCCTGCTTGTATAACCAGATCTTGTTCTACAGTACCCTAGTATGATTGATGACAGTTGTACACTTAGACAATCTCAGCACGAGCAACGAACTCCTCTAAATACACTACTCCAAGGATCATTGTCCTCGGCGGAGATCATACAACGACTCTATCGGCATTGAGATCTACGTTTGACCATTTTGGCGCCGTGAGTGTCATTCATTTTGATTCCCATATTGGTATGGTCTCAATTCAGCTCGCTCTTCCAAGTAGTACTAATGCTCGCTCTTCCAGACACATGGGATCCAAAGGTGCTTGGTGAGTCGTCAGTGAACTATGGAGATACTAAATCCCTAATAGAGCTACAGGAGGCGGAATATCTGACTATGCGTAAGATCCGTCACAACCGTCATTTGTGACCAATATAGAAACTGACAGTCCTGGTCGGCGGGTTTAGTGGTGTCAACCATGGGTAAGTGGGCATGATTGCATGACGATGCTCACCAATAAATTCCTATTAACACATTCAGCACTTTCCTGCATATTGCACATGAGGAGGGATTGATCCGAAATACATCTATCCATGCCGGTATCCGAGCCCCGGTCGTTCGACGAAAAGGTGATGTACGGAACGACGTTCGATGCGGATTCGACATGATCAAGGCCAGGGATATTGATCGCGTTGGGATCGCCGGGGTAATAAAAAAGATCAAAGATCGAGTTGCAGACACCAAAGTCTATATCTCTGTGGATATCGATGTGCTTGATCCAGCATTCGCACCAGGTAACGCATCTCCCCATATTTCAGTGCTCTTGTTTTTCGATGGATACATCATGGTGTACATTGTGTCCCTCCTACAACTATACATGTCCCCGGTATCGGGCCGCATGGCCAAGATGGAAATGCTAACAAATTGTTTTACTTAGCAACTGGCACTGCAGAAGTTGGTGGGTGGTCAACTCGAGAATTGCTCTCTATTCTAGATGGTTTAGAGGGCCTGGAAGTTGTCGGGGCTGATGTCGGTATGTTTTTGGTGCACACTGATTTGTAATTTCGCACTGACAGAGGATGTAATCATAGTCGAAGTCGCTCCGATATACGATAATCCTGGGGAAACCACAGTACTGGCTGCGTCTGAAGTTGCACACTCTCTATTGACATTAATGGTAAAACGACTCATTAAGTGAATGTGGTATCAATAGGAGATGGGAATGTCCGAAGTGGGTTGCACTGACAGGTGGTACCCTGCGCGTGTTACAGAAGCTTCAGGTCGGTGGTTAAACAACGCTTTCGGGCAGCGATGAGCTCGTACTGATGGATACCTAGCTTTTGTAGATACTTACAAATTTTACTGCTAGCAAGCATATCGTCTACAATATGAATGATTGATAGGGAATTCTCAAATGGCCATACAAAGAGAAGCACAACCCACGCGAAAAGGAAATCTAATCGGACCTCGATCATTAGCACTAACTCTCCTTCGATTACACCAGATCCTATGAGTAGATTTTTGGACTGTCGGAAATGTGAATTAACGTGCTTGATATGAAATGGTCTTGTGGGTCTGAGGATTATGTACCTGACAGTAGGATAATATGTAGCGGAGAGCGTGATTGATTTGCATTTATATATTACAATATTCCACCGCGAAGTCAGCTCTTTGCACCACAAGTGCGAGTGGTGGGTGAGATAGTAGGGAGAGGAGATCTTCTTGAGATCGAAAATACAGTCAGTTGTGATCATGCAATGCTTTTGGTCAAATATTTGTGTTTGGAATTTTTTGGATGTCTTGAAACCAGTGACGCCACAAATTGAACCTCGGGATTTCAACAGCACGTCTACTCTTAGCTCTAACATTAACAAACAACACAAACAATTCTCACAATCCATCCAATAAAAATGGCAGACCACGGATCTACTGACCAGCCAAAAGAACGCTTCGCACCAAAAACAGCCGTCGAGCTCGCCCCACCCAAAGATGACCCAATCACTGTAGATTACCTGTCCAAGTGCGACGGCAAGTTTCTCATCTTCTTCGCTTTAAAAATCCCATGTCATTGTTAACACATTCTTTCAGGCCAGCATGAGGGTTACCCAACTTACGTTGCTATCAAAGTAAGACCAGTAACACATGCGTATCCAATGCTACCGGAATTGCTGACGGACTTGCAACGTAACAGGGCACAGTTTTTGATGTGACGGGGAATGCTTCTTACGAACCCGGCAAAACATACTCTGGTAAGTGATTTTGATGTTCTTCGCGGAAATTTGGCGGAAAATACGGATTATTCAGACTCTGGCAAGAATCTAAAGCTTGCGGTCTACAACTGGATTGATGGGATGGTGCGTTCTCTACTAACATATCCTAGTTTTCACCGGCAAAGAACCAAACAAAGCTCTCGGATTATCTTCTCTAAAGCCAGAGGATTGCATACCAGATTATGCAGATCTCGACGAGACGGCGACGAAGACTCTCAATGATTGGTATACCTTTTTCAGCAAGCGTTACAACGTTGTTGGTAAAGTCCAAAGGGACACTTCCAGCTTGTGAAATGAAAGGATGGGAGTCATCATTATTACTGTATCCGAGTTATTCACCTGATATTCCCTAGGTACATTATGAATGAAATGGATCATGGTAACAACGACTTTTTCTCTAGATTTTCGCGACCACATTTCCTTCCTGTCCATGTCCTCATTTTCTTAGCTTCGTCATTACGTTCGAGTCGCGTTGCATGCAGGAAGTAGAATGGTAGTATATATTGCTACAATGATCGATCACAGCAACAATTGCCGAAGCTTCGCCGCAGGGAGAATTAAGCAACACTGCCCTGCCAAGACGACTTTGGCCGAAAAGCTAAGAATGGTAGTCATACGTATTGACAAATCCGAAAGGTTTTCACTCATTCCAACGCCGTCCACCATCCAACTATGGTATCAATGCCCTGCGGTCGTGGTAGGATATACTCCCCAATCGTTACTCCGACGATAAGTCGCCCAACCCGAATTAGTTGCTTCATCATCTCCCACCGCCCCATCTTAGTTCCCCCAAACTAGTAACAGCACACCAACCTACAAGCAGACCACAAAGATCGTACCCCATCCCCACCGATTACAAAGATCGTGACCCCTCCCCAACGATTACAGAGATCGTACCTACCCCACCCCACCGATCGTACACCCACCCCTCCAGCATCGTCCCCATCGGCCCCCATCGCCACCATCGCCACCATCGCCACACTCCCCAAATCTACTCACTGTCCGTAACCCCCACCACCCCTGCGCGACTGCGACTGCCCCTGCGCAAGCTCAGTCGCATGAACTCGAAACCCATACTTCACGCACGAAGGGCAATTCTCCAGCGGCGCGTCAAATTCACTGTTGACGCTGTAGGCGCCGAAGCAGGAGTGGGAGGGGTCGTTGCGGGCGAAGTGGCAGTGTTTGTGGAGGCGGCGGGGGGAGTGGCCGCAGGCGTAGTTGATTTGCTCGTATTGGCACATTCTCTTCCTTGTTTTTGGGGAGTGAGTGAGGGTTTGGCTTTTGCGTTGCTTTGTTGTATTGGTGGTGGGGTTTCCTCTGGAGAGAGAGATAGGCTTGGAGAGAGTACGGGTTTTGGTACGGATGTGGATATTGGGGAAGTGTACGAAGGGGTAATTGTTGGATGTGCGAAGGCGTAAGTGGATCTTGTGAACTTTGGAGGTGTGAGAATCCAATCGATGTACTTGTAACTCAAATATGAAAGTTGTTGAAGAGGTCGCTGATATTCAACCAAAAAGAATTATGGAACAACACAACAATAAAGAAGAGCTGAAGAAAGAACCTCAATTTATATTCCATCGCTGGAACAACCAGATAGAGAGCCTCAACGAACCAAAAGCAGCAAAGACATCCTCTTTACTGAATTAATGACCAGGAACCTCTCATAATGTTCAACGATTCCCATTCCCATTCCCTGACCTCGCCATATTTTGACACACACACGAAAAAAATATGATACCAGCGGCATGAAGTTTGTGACGTCTCACATCGCCAAACACAAAGCCACCATCGCACTGGTAGATGTAAGGTTAGAGTGGAGACCGTGCAGCCCAAAAAGAAACAGTGGACCTCCATCTGATCGTATCGTATCGCATCGCATCGCATCGCATCGCGACGACGCACCGGCCCGTGGCGCAACGGAATCGGTCCCGTTGTCTTCTTTGTCCATTCAGAAACTACAAAAGAACAAGCTGATGTCCACAACCTGACCCGCCAACCAGTAATTCATCGCGGGGAAGTGGGCCACCATCCACGTCGACATCTCAAGAATGATTCGCAAAACTGGAAAAGAGGGGTCGGGGTTGTTGCGCATGTGCACATGTTCCCATGCGTTGCGTGGTGCAAATCTTATTTCCAAAATTGGCGGGGAGGAGAGAGCTCGTTCTGAGATTTGGGTTGGAAGCGTCCGACAGAGAAATATTATATCACATTATTTAACCCCTGTCAATTGCCAGATCTGGCAAAACGACCTGGAGTAACACAAGCAAAAGCGCCATAAGAGCCCCGCTGGTTGGGTGTTGCACGGGCAGGAAAGTTTGGAATAGAAGGCGGGAGACGGGACGTATTCCGAGGAAAGCTGCAGGCTGCACATGCTGTATGCTGGATCTGCATTTCAACGCTTTTGGCGATTTTTTGGGGGGAAAAACCGATTGAGAAATATGATATCTGGAATAGAATGTGAGAAGGAGCTTAGAAGGAGGTGTACAGATTTGATTGGAAATGCTACTTCCAGATGTTGAACGACATCTTCACGGCAGATTGGTCTAATGGTGTCTGATCATGCTAAGATCGTGCTCAGATTGATCGACTCCGTGTTGCATAATCTGGGTAACAGTAACTTGGCAAACCTGGTCGTCGGGAATGATTTCACACACTACAGCAGCTACTTTGCGCCACCTTTGCGTGCCTTTTTCATTCTCTTCCTTCCAATAATTTTCTGCCGTTTGGCAAGTTCTTCATCCTCCGCCGTGCTCTTTGATGCAGCAGCACCGTCGTTCCTCTTGCGCTTGCGACCAGCTTCGGCTCCAGCTGCCGTGCTGCCAGCCTTCGTGCTCTCGTCGTCCTTCTCCCCAGTCTTAGTCCGATCTCGAGACTTGACTTCGCGCTCATTGCGACGAGCCACAACCTGCGCATTCTCAATGGCAAACTCCACAATTAATCTCTTCTTTTTTTCCTGAACGTCTTCCTTGGTCGCCGTCTTCTTACCCTTGTGTTCCATCGCTTTGTAGTCGATGGAGTGTCCGTTCAACCAGCGCAATCCCATTAGCGCCGATCGATGGGTGTGGTACTCGATAAAGCCGTAACCTCGACTACGCCCGGCTCCTTCAGCGACCTTTCCTCCTTCTTGACCCTCGTATACAATCTTGGCCTGGCGGACTATACCTTTGCCGCTGGCCTTGCGCTCCTTCTCTGCTTGCTTCATCTCGTCGCCACCGCGGGCGAGCTCTTCATTGGACAGACGCTGGCGGGTGCCGGCTTTGACATCTGTGGCGAAACCGACGACGGCTTCACGAGCGAGAGCTTTGAGGTCTTTAGTGGTAAGGGTGCGGGGAATGTTGCGCACGGAGAGACGGGTCAGACTGAGGCTGAGAGATGGGTTGCTTTCGATGAGGGCTTTGCGCTGCTTGGAACTTGCTTCTCGCATCGCAATCTCGGATGGTGAGAGGGTCTGGTAGAGTGGGGCGTTGGAGGGGATGGTGCCTTCGGAGAGAAGGTAGAGTCTTCGCTTATCTCGGTCACGCGTGCTGCGCTGCGCAGTCCCCTCATTGGTAAGTCGCGTGGCTTCGTTTTTGTCCACAGCATGGGTGATTTGGAGTACGCGACCATCCAAGGTGTAGTCGCCAGAGGGATCAATGAATTCATTTTGGAGGACAGAATGACTAGCTCCAGTATCTTTTTTAGTTTTGATTGGTACAGCAGCCTTTGGGCGTGGTGCGCCCTTCAGGCACTCATCTGCATCAGCGACATTATAGAAACACACAAATCCAGTTCCCTTTGGTAGCTCCGTCTCTCGGTCAATGACAATGCGTGCATATCGAATGGGCCCGAATTGCTCAAAGTGTTCTTGCAGGTCTTCGTCCTTGCAATGAAATGGTAAGTTTCGCACGAAAAGCGTGGAGTCGTTGTTCGTCGTCCGCTTGGGTGGTGGCTCCTCCTCTGGCATCTCTTTCTCCTCCTCCTCTTCCGACTTGATCGAATATTCGTCACCCACATCGGAGAAATGACCCTCGTCTGCAGCAATGTCCTCATCAATCTCAACAGGAACTCCATTCGACCCCTCCGGTACTTGCTCCGCAAGTGCCTGCTCTGCTTCTTCGACGACCTCTGCTTTGGTAACTTTTTGCCACGTATCTTTGTCCACCGCCCAATCCACCGCCAATGTTCGACCATCCACAAGCTTGCCGTTCACCCCAGCTAATGCCTTTTCAGCATTTTTCTTCCCACGGATTATGACAATGCCAAAGCCCAGCATACGACCCTGAGGATTCTTTGGCAGTGCAGAATGCGTGACCTTGCCATAGCTCAAGAATAATTTGCTGAGTTTATCTTCGCTGTCCACTGACCACGGTAAGTTTCGTATGATCAATTTTGGTGGTTGTGCATCTTCTGGCGGTTGACCTGGTCGTCCTTTTCTCGCGGTTGGAGGTTTCACAACTCCATCTTCCGCTTCACCACGATGTCTTGATTCCGCAAGCTCAACCTTAATTTTCTTGCCATGTATCTCCGTGCCATTTAATTCTTCAATTGCTTGTTCAGCATCTTCTGATTCTGCAAATGTGACAAACCCATAACCTTTGCAAAGCTTTGTGTCCTTGTCAACTACAGCGACCGCGTGCTTGATTGGGAACGATTGTGAAAAATGCTCGGTGAGGTCTTCAGTGGTTGTATTGGTGGGTAAAGATCGGACGAAAAGGGATCGTTTCGCATGTTTTGAATTCTCCAGCGAACTGGCGACTTTGGTATGGTCGAGAATTTCGTCTTCAGGATCTGATATGACTTTCACAGCCCCATCTTCCGATAGTCTTTGGCGTTTCTTATGTGGTGCCATAGTCTATGAATAAATTGTAGAGTTTTGAATTCTTCAGGAAAAAAGTTTGGAAGTTTTCTTTGCGGGGAAAGTTTCGGAGGTGCAGGCCTTGCGGCCTTGTTGCCTTTGGGTCATAGCTGTGAAGTACGAAATTGGTCTGCTCACCTTACCCAACTTGCACATTTTGATTTTCCCCAATAAACAAGACTAGATGCTTCTCATGAACAATTCATTTTGGCCGAAATCTACTTAGTGAAAGCTCTCGAAGATGCGCTCAAGTTCCATGATTTTGCGGCGAAGACAGGTCATTGTGTTCGTCACCTGGTTCTTCTTGATGGGATGAAATACACGTTTCTCTCCCAAGATCAGTTCACAGAAATTGTTGTTTCTTGGGCAGTATTTCAGAATCATGTCTGAATATGAATGACTTGGCCGAGTCAAATAATTGGTACAGAGCAACTAAGTCTCATGAGTCACCACGATTACTTGAGCCTGCCTTGCTTGTAGTCGGATTGTACAGGGCAATTGCTCTGCTTTGCCAGCCGTCAAAATGGTCGATTCAACGACTCAGTCCTCTCGTAGTGAGGACTCTCCTAAACCCTCAACATTAGCATACCCCGATCCTACAATCATACCGCCAACCACAGCTCACACTCACACCATCATCATTCTCCATGGTCGCGGTAGCAATGGCGCCTTTTTCGCCGAACCATTTCTATCATCACAAACATCTTCCGGCAGAACATTGCGCCAACACTTTCCAGGTGTCAAGTGGATATTTCCCACAGCGAAGAAGCGTCGAGCTGCTGCATTCAATCGCGCCACCATCAACCAGTGGTTCGATCTCTGGGACCTTCACGATCAAGAGAACAGGAAGGAATTACAATATGAGGGGATAAGAGAGACGACCGCGTTCTTGCATCATTTAATCACGGAAGAGGCTCGGCTTGTGGGATTGAACAATGTCGTTTTGGGTGGGCTGAGTCAGGGATGTGCTATGATGTTGCATGCTGCTTTGAGCTATCAGCATGATCCTCATAGCTCCGGTGGAAAGGGAGTGTCATTTGGCGGATTCTTTGGCATGAGTGGGTGGTTGCCCTTCGCCGATGACATTCTCAACGTCTCCATTGCGGCTGGCCAAGAAGAGGACGGGGATGATGATTTCTTCGACTTTGAGGATGGCGACACGGATAACAATAGTGATTCAACTTCTGCTGCTCAACTTCGCGCTGCCAATCTTATCAGGGATATTGCGGACCTCCCTGTTCTGGGAAGCGATCTTACTACAACCACCCTACCTTTTGTAACTATCCCGATACTGCTCGGCCACGCTACCGACGACGAGAAGGTTCCAATACAGTTGGGAGAGCAGGCGAGAGACGTCCTTATGGAAATTGGGTTGGATGTCACATGGAGATCCTATGACTTTGGGCATTGGTACAAGGTACCTGATCAGATTGATGACATCGTTGACTTCTTGAGAGAGAAAGTCGGTCTCGTTAATGTGGAAGATGCCGAGAAGATTTGAGAGCCCATTTAGCATTTATGACCGAAATGAAAAGACTGCTACTTCTTCACGATTCGCAGTCTTCACTAGTTGCGCCAAACGGAGTCTCCGATATTCGTCGGAGTCTTCCAGCTCTCTTAAAGAAATTTCGAGTTTGGTTCATTAGTTAAAGATGCTAACAGACATACAAAGAATTATTCTTCAAACACAACTCCTTCGGGCCAAGTTGTTTTCCAGCCCACGCAGCAAAACCTTGAAACAATGATTCCAGCATCGGACCTTGCTGGAGCAGCCACTGTAGATCCATTGTCGCAACATTTGTCGAACAGCCGGTGTTGATCGATTTTCGGGCCTGTCTATCCCGCAACCAAGTCCAAACACCTGAGAATTCTGTCCGCCAGTTAGTTATTGCGCGCGCGTCCCGGAGGTCTCAGTCAGCTCACGAAATAGCGCCTCATCGCGATGGGTGTAATTCCCAGGATTACGTTCGTACTACCAAATCCAGTCAGTGGGAATCTAAGGAGTTGACGCTTGTGTGAATTCTGAGCATGTAAGATACCTGAATTGTCGCACCATTGGCGCAATGCTTCGCGTATAGCTTATCAACTTCTTCAATGGGAGAAGCGTCGTCACCTGCGCTCTAAGTATATCATGTCAAATTAGTACCATCTCTTTCTCTCTCTCCCCACGGCATTGACGGAGACAGAGAAAACACTAACATGAAATAAATACCACGGAATTCTAGGAGTGCCATGCATGCCCTGAATACCAGCATGCTCCATCACACTTAAAGGAACACCAGTCAGAAATGCTGACAGCCCACCCCGCAAATAACCCCCGAAATCTATATTCTGCATGTCGTAGAAAGATCGAAAACACTGATTCTCTACGCGGCGAAACTCTGCCGCCTTATCAGGGAGTAAATTCTCATCCAACCAATGCGAGAGATTGGAAAATTCGTGTGATAAGCCCATTACGGTTGGCGGTCCGAACATGGACCATGGTTTTCCGTTTGCGGTTTCTACCAACTTCTCGTCAGAGTCTTCGTTTCCATAGCTCCAAGCATATGAGTAGAAATACCCATAAGAAAGGTTACGTTTGGTGTGATACCACCCACCGCAGCACCCGCCACTTTAAGTTCTGGAGCGTAGGCGGGTTGTAGCTCCGTCGCCTATATCTCAAATTAGCCAAAATGTTGGAGAGGTTACCGTGGTAAAGAACCTAGACATACCCAAGACACCGCATTTCCACTCGCGGAGTATCCATACATCGTAGTGATCGGATCAGAAGAGATCCCAGTGATATTCCCCGAACTTTTGACCGCGCGAATACTATCCAATATCGCATACGCCGCTAACGGACCCGACGCTATATGCGAATCAGTACAATGTCCTTTCCTATTACCAACAGCCCACTCACAAAATCCAGCTTGCGGTCCACCATCATCAGCGATACTAACATACCATCCCTCATTTAAAGCAAATACCGGCACCAAAAATTGGGCTTGGATATCTTCGTTGTCTGCTCGGCCACCTATCTGCATACCAACAGAGGGGAGACATCTTCCGAGAGAGAAGAATTAGTGATTAGGTCCATCGAGTTCAAAGATTGGCAACCACGTCTTACAAGGGACTTGGAGAAAGCTATATACATCATTAGGAATAAAACCCAACCATGAATACGATGGTCAATTTATAATACATACCGAGAACCAATCGTAAACGAAAAGATTGGTTTTTTTAGCATTGTAGGGAACAAGGACGGTGACTATATTCGCAATAGGAGCACCAACACTATTCTGTGTTCTATAAAGGAGTTGCCAGGCCGCTTTCGGAAAGACTGGTTTCTTGTTGTCAAAGGTCAAGTTACCGGGGACAGGTCTGTATTGTAATATTGTTCCGGGTGGCTTGGTCTCGAAACCAGTTGGTGGTTTGTAGAAATCATCTTGTTTCGTGGTTTTTGATGATTGTAGTAGTCTCTGGAGTGTAGTCGTAGTCTGTGAGGGACTGGAACTACTGCCAGTAAGAGGCGCAGCTATAGTGAGAGAAAGAAGAGACAGCAAATTTAATAGATGCATAAGAAATGCGGTAAAACCCGCCGCCATTGCGGTAAAGAATGTAAGAACTCCAGAAATCTTCGACTCGCCATGCCTGGAGAAAGCAGATAACTCCTATTATAACTGTGCCGTATGATGACCATACTCGTATACACTCTCAATATTCTCCCTTTAGAGAGGTCAGCAAGCCTGGTCACCCACACAATCACACACCATGGAAAATCAAAAACATCATTTCTAATGGCACTCCTCGCTTTTGCTAATAGTCTTTAGTACTTCGTGTACCGTATGATAAACCTGATAGGCTACCAGTCAGTGTAGCCTTACTCGCCAGCCAATCTAATTAGATTACTTCACCCAACAAAGTCAACAAACTCGTCAAGCGAGAAATGGTTCACTCTATCTACCCGATCCAAGATGCGATTCTACCAGGTCGTGCTCCTATTCCAAGATTAGACTGGTCCCACATCGATTCGACTACATTCGCGTTAATAAAGTGGCCAAGTGTATTGATAAGGCGAGCTATAACAAAAAATGGTTTTGGATATGCAAAAGCCATCGCAATTATATCCCGAAAGGAATACTGAATGTTTGAACCCCGGTAATTGTTGGCTGGTAATGATTGTATCGTGGCGTGTAGCTTGGAAAAGGATTGACGCTCCAGCAGTGTGGTGTCCTGTGCCCTGCGCTGTGAAAGTTCCGAGCTTCTGGGCGGTGGTTCACCTCTTTGATTATTATTGATAGGTGCCGAAAGTTTAGTGCAAAGCGGAGTCGTTCCCTGATGATATATATAAAGCTTGTCGTCTTCCTAAAAGATGCTCCCATTCTGTTGAGTTCCACATTGTTGGGAATGAAGACTTTATCGGCTGCGCTGAGTTAATGTGCTAGCGAGTTAACTTAAGTCGGATAAGCGACACTGCCACGTGCTGTTGAAGTTATTTTGTTCTTAGAGGTGGTCACAGCAGGAAGTCACAAGGAGAGGTGTACGCAACCGTTGGGTCGTCTCGGGGTAGTGTTCTCATTGTGGTGTTTCCCGCTCGGTCATGATAATGAATGTCATATCCACCGTTAGCGGACCACTGTGAATCAGCGTAAGCCTGGAACCGTATAGTGAGCATCCATAACGAATAGATGTAGCACTCGTACCGCATACAGCCAATGGAATGCTAAAGTGTACAGACATGGACATAGATGATTCGAGTGAGCGATTTTTTCATTTTCTAAATCTACAGGGATACCAAATGAACAGGGACTTGCCCTCAGAGAATTGAAGCAGTTGTGCAATCATGATTGAAATGGTAGGTCAGAGAAAGACAGAGCAATTTTTTTTTGGGTCAGAAATGTTGGCTGACGTATGAAGTAAAGGCATCGATCAAAGCAAATGAAGACGGAGAAATGCAACAAGAGGAAACATAGCCCTCGTAGGCTCCCTCAGTCGAGAACAAACGAATCGAAGAAAGTAATGATGGTGAAAAACAACCAATCGATAGGTGCAACAGGAAACATAACTGGCGCAAAACAGTTATTGGCATAAGTATCATGTCAAAAGACTCTCCAGGATAAATAGAAACAGAAATAACCCTCGAACAAAAAAAGCGTAGTGAAGAATACCACGGAAAAGATACATAAGTAAGATATCGAGCAAACGTAGCCTATAATGAGGCAAAGAAACACGACCAAACAGAAACTAGCCTCTCAAGATGTACTGCCAAGCAACACTCTCATCCCTCAGCCCCAGCATAGGCTGAGATCGCAGTCAGTCGGGCTCCGACACCAGCATTCCAATCCTCCATGACGACATCTTTCACCAAGTGATAGCACAATGTCTTTGCCAACTCAGACCCATGGAATATATTGCAAAAGCCAGAGAGCGAAATAGTGAACATAGGGTGGGTACCTCGGAAACCAACCTAAGCAGATGGGAAATACTTGGAGGTACGGGATGTGCCGCAGACGCGCTTGCGAGGACGACTACCTTCACCGATACTTTCGTTCGTAAGTGTCCTGGCGGGAGCAACAGTTCCCCCACGTCTTACATCCTTGTCGCCGCTGGGAGTGGTGATGCGCGACCGGTAAGGCGGCGGCGGAGTATGTGGGGCGTGTATTTGGAAGTCAGGGAGTGCATCATCAGGTGTCGGGACAGCGGCGGTGGAACCGCCCAGAGGCTCAGGAGCCAGGAACGTAGAAATTTGGTTGAACAGCGACAGCTTTTTTTGAAACTCATCAACTGCAGCGGTCATGCGGGCTTCTGAAGATTCGACCTGACGTTCTACATCTGCAAGAATTTTCCCAAACTCGACTTCCTCTTCCCTTGTCAATTCGGGATGCTGACCAAGCTGGCTCCTTCGCTCATTGGCAACACGCTCCTCATCCGAGTCGGGCACTTCCTCAAGGGTATCATTGGGCAGGACTGGGGGGATGGGCAATGTTCGTACTTCGTTTGAGGGTGAAGGACAGCCAGATCGATCTCTGACCTCATCCGACAGATCGTTGGCCTCGCTCGGCATATCGCAACGGCTTTTTCTTCCTGCGCGTTTTTCTGCGCGTTTTTGACGACTGCGGCGCCCTCGAATACTGCCCCTGGACGCAGATTTAAACACCTGACACTTGTCCGCAAGCTGTCGGCGTTGGCGCGGGGAGAGATGGTCCAACATTGGAGAAGAAATCTTGGATTGATGTCGTTTCTTGTTAGCGCGCTTGGGTTGAAGGAGATTGTCAAACGATGGGAATGGGATTGTAGAGTCCTTGTTAGTCATGTCCACTTGCTGCGATGATGTATCTTGTTGAGGTGATTTGCCTTTCGGACTGTAGAGTCTACGAGTCGAGGGATGAATTGGCTGGCCAAGCTCGATGCTCGGTTGTCTGGTTGGGCTCCGAGTGTGTGTTTCAGTGCTTGGTTGTGAGGCACCATCCTCCACAAAGGAGGCGGCGTTACATAGTGCTAGTAGAGCATCATTGTCAGAAGGTGCGACGTTGTTGACATCCGGTACAGTATCGTTTGAGGGTGTGATGGAGTCGTCCGATGGTGAGGAAGCGACATGTTCTACCAGGGATGTGCCGGTGTCATCTCGTAGAGATGCGATGTCGTCTACCGTCATGGCTTCATCCTCCTTTTCATCATCACTGTAGTCCATGTCGTCTCTGGCAGTACAGTTGTTGGTCATGGTGCGGTCTGCGATGGGTGCTTGCAACGACCTAGGATCGACAAAGAGGGTGGCTGCGAGGCCATCGAGTATGCCACCCCAATCTGTATGCGCAATGGAATGCTGGAAACCGTGAATGGCAGTGGCAAGGTCGGCTGGTATGGGCACGGGGATATACGATTTGGGGACAGGACGAGCCGGTACTGTTGGCTCTCCACTGCTTGGAGCAGGCGAATGAGAAAGTGGAACGACGTCGCTGTCTTGTTGTCCGACGTGGGGAGAGCCTTGATGACTGTCTTGTCTGTCCGTGGACTCGATAATGTCATCCTTGCTCTCAAGTCGAGCATGTGAGGCTTGAGCGCAAGAAAGGGTAGCAGAACTGGAGATGACGGCTTCATCGCCGAACCCATCATCATCGTCATCGTTGTCGTCACCTGGGTCATTAGAATCGGACTCGTCAGAGCCCGACTCATCAGAACTCGGTTCCTCCGAGCTGGTTTCCTCCGAGCTCGACTCTTCTGCACTCGATTCCTCCTTGGCTAGACCAGCTTCCACATCATCAGAGTCCAACCCATCGGAGGTATGCCGGTCGGAAGAATCCGCATCACTCTCTGGGGCAGCTTTCCGGACGAAGATCTGTCCCGTTTTGTCATTTCGGCTCACAGAGCTGTAGGCTGGGTTGTAGAAGAGCGACTTGACTACATCCATATCAAAGTCTGAATCGTGAATACTGATCGGTCTCCCTGATTTGTTGACGAAGACTTGTGTTCCAGGAAGGTTGGGAACGTCGACCAATATGAGGAATCGAGGTGGAGGAAGTTCGTCCTCGGAATCGGAATTAGGGTAGTTGAGAGGACTGCTGCCGGTGTCGTTGAGAGGATACAAGAAATTATCGGTTTCGTTGTCCTCGGTAGAATCCATGCATCTCTGCACGGAAAGACTTTCTGAAGGATTGTGACCTTCGTTGGGGGCAGCTTGAGGAATTGGGATGTAGTCATGAGTCTCGAGAGCGGGAAATTGACTGAAGAAAGTATAGAAGCACATCACCAGTGGAGCAGAAACTTGACTGAGTGGTGAAGGGGATATGAGGTGAGAAAGGAAGAGTCGGAGATGTACATTAGAGTTGACTTCCAAATATTACACGAAGAATGAAAGAGTTTATAAAGGCTGGTAAAGAATGATCAGCCTCGCTGCGGGAGGAATAACAGACCGCCGGCGGTTCGTACTTCGCCTCCTCAAACGAGCTGATATCGATAAGTCGAGGCCTTGGCTTGATTAGACTTTGAGCACTCGGAGTCCACACTGCTCAAAGCTGCGAAAGCAAACGATAAAAAGAAAGGGGTGGCAGGACAAGTGCATATGGGACGAGAAGGAAGTTACGCTGAATTGGAAAATCAAGGAATAGGGATGCGGAGAGACGGTATGGCAACCGCTCATTTTCCTATGCGCGAATTGCCTATCTCAGATGTGTCAGTTTTGACTATGATATCGAAACCGACATCCATAAATAGGTTGTCAGAACTCCCATGTCCATACCATTCTCGAGCGTGTGATGGATTTTGATAACCGGACTTTGAACAGTGTAAATGCAAAACAGACATAAAAAACTGTCACCGCAAGTATCAAAAACTAAAGGATGAGACAGGAAAAAGAAAAAGAAGTTGGGCACAACGATGGCTAGCCGAAGCTCAGTTTCAAGGGAATGCCTGATGCGTTAGTGACAGTATGCAGATGCCAGAGGACTGGTAAAGGCCCGATGCTATGGACCGCGACTTTGTGATATCTCACAATTGTGCTTCGCGCTTTCCCGATGCACTCTCCGCGCACTTGGCGACTCGTATCTGCCACAAAGTGCAGTGCAGTACAACCGTTTCGATGATCGAGCAAATGTCCAAAAACTCTGGCGGCCTCCTCTGAAATGGTAGACAGATGCCCAGAGTCAGATAAACCATTAACAGCGAGGAGGAACAATGTGAAGTGACGTCCACAGCTCGAGTCACGCAAACTTGGGCGTAGTGAAAGCGATGAGATCAGCCTCAGAATCTGACGCCGTGTAACCAAGGCAAACGGGCTCGACTAGTCCTTGAGCGTTGGAAGCTGCCCGAAGTAGGGGGAAGGGGGTGATGTTGTACGAAAGAAAGCTGGGATCGTGGTCGATGTGTCTTTCGCCGGAGCGGGTATTACGTCAGCCATTTATCCCACGTGACTAAATCTGTCTTGATCTTGTCTGACCAGTCCTTCATCGTTCAAGAGCAGAAATGAAGAAGAAAATATAGTGAAACGAACACACACGCTCATCTTTCACAACCGATTTATGGGTGAAGGTTGTCAAGGTCTGAATGCAGCAAGCGCAAATAAAAGCAAGACCCTGAAAGCGCACGTCCTCGGCGATTTGGCACCAAGAACATCATGACCAGGTGTCTTCAAGAAAGAGTGAACAAAACAATCCAAACTTCCACTCTTCGTCACTCCTTTAGCGCTCCCATGTCTCCTCCAGGCAGACTTCTTCTTTTTCTGGGATGCTCACGTTCAGCACGGCCAAGGTCCAGGCCCGGAGTATTACGGTAGCTTTACAAGTGAAATGGCTGCTATTGATAATTGTGGTTTGGTTGGCAGCACGCGGCTGGTGCATGACAGATGACGCGAAACAAGCTTTGAAGTATGTTTTACTACCTTCTTTATCTTCGTTATTTGTCGCAAAAGCTGATATATGTAATTCAGACAGGAAACGAGGGAGATATTTTACCATGGTTACGACAATTACATGAAGCATGCCTTTCCGGAGGATGAGCTTCGACCGTTGACATGTGCACCGTTGACACGCGACCGCGAAAATCCGGCGCATATCGAACTCAACGATGTTCTTGGGAACTACTCCCTTACACTGATTGATAGTTTATCCACGCTCGCCATTCTAGCGTCCTCTCCGCCAAAGAGGGCCGCCAACAAAGCTCTCCGCAACTTCCAGGACGGTATCTCTTTGCTCGTGCACCACTATGGAGATGGCAAGGAAGGAGAGAGTGGGAAAGGAGCTCGAGCACGTGGCTTTGACGTGGACAGCAAAGTGCAAGTCTTTGAGACTGTCATTCGCGGGGTCGGTGGCTTACTGAGCGCTCACGAGTTTGCTGTTGGAGATTTACCTATACGTGGTTACAACCCGATCATCGAGGCCAAGGGCGGAGAGAGTGGGATAATATGGTCGAATGGACTGGTGTACGATGGCCAGTTGCTACGGCTCGCCCACGATTTGGCCAAGCGACTCCTCCCAGCATTCAACACCCTCACTGGTCTACCATATCCCCGGGTCAATCTGCGTCATGGAATTCCATTCTACGCAAACTCCCCTCTCAACATGGACGCCGAGCATGGCCAATGCCCTCGTACACCTAGTGGAAACGCTGAGGTTACGGAGACATGTAGTGCAGGTGCTGGCAGTTTGGTCATGGAATTCACCACACTGAGCCGTCTGACTGGCGATACTCGGTTCGAAGAAGCTGCAAAGACTGCCTTTTGGGCTGTGTGGCATCGCCGGAGTAGCATTGGATTGATTGGCTCTGGAATTGATGCCGAGACTGGCAACTGGGTGAGTCCATACACTGGCATTGGCGCAGGAATCGACAGCTTCTTCGAATATGCCTTCAAGTCTCACATCCTTCTCTCCGGCCTGCCATACAATCATACCTCTGCCAACGACAATTCGCCTGCCGCCTTTTTGCAAGTATGGGAAGAGGCCCACGCCTCTATCAAACACCACATCTATCGTGGTGCATCCTTCCAACATCCTCACTACCTCCAAGTCGATCTCTATACTGGTGCTTTGCGAGCTTTTTGGGTGGACAGTCTAAGCGCCTATTACCCTGGTCTGCTTGCATTGGCTGGAGAGCTTGAAGAGGCAGTATCAACGCATTTGCTATACACGGCACTTTGGACGCGCTACTCTGCAATTCCCGAACGATGGTCCACCGCGACGGGGAATATTGAAAGCGGATTGCGGTGGTGGGGCGGAAGACCAGAGTTCATTGAGAGCACGTGGTACCTCTACCGTGCCACCATGGACCCCTGGTATCTTCACGTTGGCGAGATGGCATTGCGAGACATTAAGCGCAGATGTTGGACCAAATGTGGATGGGCTGGTTTGCAAGATGTCCGCACCGGAGAGCTCAGCGATCGTATGGAAAGTTTCTTTCTTGGCGAGACTGCGAAATATCTATTCCTTCTGTTTGATGAAGATCATCCGATGAATACACTCGATGCGCCATTCGTCTTTACTACTGAAGGCCATCCTCTAATCATACCGAAAAGGCTGAGGGACACGACCGACTCGACTCGACCACACGATGCGCCATTTCATCCCACGCCGCAGCATTTCATTGCTCCCACCTGTCCAGTTGCTCCTCCTGCAGCACCTCTCACATATTCTTCGACCGCCGCACGAGGCGACATCTTCCACGCTGCCAGTCTTGCTAAGCTTCACCTTATGCCCAGCATCGAAAACCTGGAATCCCCGCTCGTCGAATTCACTTCCGACCACCCCAGCATTTCCGTCTCCGACCTGACATCTCCCTCAAATTATACCTTCTACCCATGGACCCTTCCGCTCGATCTCGTTCCACCACACGGACTCTCCTCCGCCATGGCCAGTCACACGACTTTTGATCTGTCCTTTCCCAACTTTCCGGAAAGCACCGCAAATATTGGTGGATTGACCCGGATCATTGAAGGCATCCTGGTGAGCTCCATGAGCGGACTGAGGCTGGGTATGGTCAAGGAGCCATTTTTCCATGCACCTAGCAATACAAATGGGAACTTGGACCTCTTCCGAATATATGCCGTCTCAAATGTTGCTCTTGGTCGAGACGAAAAAGTCTTCCTCACACGCGACGTCATTTCCGGCTTCAACCCAGTTGATCCTTATTTTACGCGCATTCGCGATCTTTCTATGGTTGATCTCGTGTTGGATGTTGGCATCGAGCCTTCGCCGTCGGAGGAACAAGAGCTCACTACAGACTCAAACGTCTCCGCACCAGTCATCACGATGGAAACAACGCTCGAATCTCTCGACGATGTTGCCCAACCATCTCTTCTTGGCTCTCTCCTCCAGAATCTGCAGTCTATGCTGCTCGAACCACGATCACCACTTGCCCAGGTCAAACCACCCACACCGCAAATGGCTCGCCACATCCTTGGTGGCTCCATCCCCACTGGTCCAGGCGCCGCACCCATTCCGGACATTGACGAGCCCATCGACCTTGATACTTTCAGCTCCACATCACCACTTCCCGGGAACAATATCTACATAGCAGGCGACCTCTGCGACGAAGTCCTCGACGCGAAACACGTCAAAGAAAATCAAGTCCTCGTCATCCGACGCGGCGGCTGCAGCTTCAGCCAAAAACTCAACAACATCCCCTCCTTCGCACCCACAGCACGAGCACTCCAACTCGTAATTATAGTCTCATTCCCGGAACACGATAGTAGAGACGCAGAAGCGAATGGAAATGGCCAGCGCAAAGCAACGACGGCATATTCCGAACACAACCTTATTCAGCCCCTCTTGGATAAGATTCAGACGACGCCGGCGGGGATGCCGAGACCGCATCCTATTGCTGCTGTTATGGTTGGGGGAGGGGAGGAGACGCTGGAGTTGTTGCGGAAGGCGAGGGGGGTGGGTGTTAGGAGGAGGTGGTGGTTTGAGAGCCAGGGGGTTAGGATTTCGAATCTCATTGTTTTGTGAGTAGGGTTGTCACTGGGGTTTGTGTGGGTGGGTTTCTTGTATATATGTAGGATGACTGAGATTATGAGTTAGACTTTTATGAAGACGTGTGTGGTGACATATGTTCAGACAACGTCATCAAGAGAGGTCGTAGAACACCTTAAGGAGTCAGTCAGCCATAGATCCGATAACCCGACCTTCGTCCATGGTCATCCAGAAAACTTGTACACAGAATTTCAAAGCAATGTAAATGCGTACGATGATTGTCGCTTGGTGATGAATCGGTGGAAAGGAACCTGAAGCTAGTCCCGATCTGTCTCTTGCTATTTTCCGAAGAAGGTTAGATCGTCCCAGAAAGGTAGTATGAGTACCCCTCAACTACGTCGCGAATTACAAATGCTACAAGATGGTAGACAGGTCCACCGCCAACAGAATGTATAAAGGGATGCTGTAGTCCCATCTTCTTGACCATTGAGTACACCGTTTCTGATCTATTCAACCTTGAACTTACCTCGACAAACTCTACTCAATTTTAGTTCAGCGCTCATCATAATAAAATGGCAAAGCAAGTCAATAACTCCGAGTCTCAATTCCCATTAGCAGGCCTAGCAAATGATGGCTATTCGAAGGAAGATGTCGCTACAGCTACATGCTTCTGTGGAGAAGTGCAATTGGAATTCGTAAGTCTGCCGTTTTAACTCCTTATTTTACCACCTCACTCTTCTTCACTAAATCACCACGAACTAACCCCCAACACAGCCAACCCAAGCCCCAGGTCTCGTCACGACATTCATATGCAACTGCACCGACTGCCGCAAAATAACAGCGTCGATGTTCGCATCCAATTTCACAGTCAAAGACACCTACCTAACCCACCTCCGCGGCCAAGACAAACTTAAGACATTCGCGCAGCGCAAAACCATTGGATCAGGCGGTCTTATGACAAATCATTTCTGTTCCAATTGCGGGACTCTGATGTATAGGGTTGGAGAGAAATTTCCTGGGATGAGTATTCTGAGGATTGGGACGGTGGACGATTTTAGCTTGCATGAGACGAAGTTGAGACCGAGGGTGGAGCAGTTTACGAAAAGTAGGGTTGGGTGGCTAGGAGCTGTTGAGGGGGTGGAACAGCATGAGGGGAGTGCTTTCACATCATTACTTTAGGTGAAGAGAAGATCTGGATGTTACCAAGTTGCTTTTATTATTGAGTGAATCTAGATCTGAAGTTTTGGAAGTAAGGTTTAAGAATTGTGGGTCGTGACAAATCAGGTCTAGCTTATGTATGCTTGGCGGAACTAGAACTCCCGTCCGCAACTCCTCTTCGGCCTTGCATTACAATGGAATTCAATCAACAACTAAACCCTGCAGGACATCGTAATATCATCGATGGCAACGCTCACCTCAATTATCATACACTCGATGCTAAAACTCATCTCAACTGTCATATTACTGGTGATGTGCTCACACGCATACAGCTCGAAGCAAGCCATTTTGGGGCTTGTCACTTTTCGAGTCTCATCTTGCGCAGGTGAATTTGTGCGCTGATTACATTTGATTTTCCAACATTTCCTCAAGAATTACACGCGTATGTGTACAAACATTTCCTCAAAAGATGTCCGTCTTCGCAAACACAACTGCCCAGCTCCAATTACTGGCCACAAGACTGTCCCCAACTAGGTTGCCATCACTCCAGCTATAGTTCCCCCAGTCACTCCTCCAGAGGGAGCAATGTTCGCACTTGCGGCGATAGAGAGTTGCTGGTAGGTCCCGAGAGTCGCTGAGCCATTGGTGGAAGGATTGATCATCATTACCATTCCCATCTGACAGTGAGCGGCTTGCGCACAGTAAACAGCGATTGGGTTGGTATCCGTAACCTTGACGGTGAAGCTTGGTGGTTGGCCTGCCGGAGCAGCAGCCGCTGCTGGAGGAGCTGCCGCTGGAGCTGCTGCCGCTGCCGCTGCTTTCTTTGCCTTTTTGGCTTTCTTTGCTTTCTTCGCTTTTTGCAAGAGACCCTTCTGATGTCAGTTGTTCGTTCACACTTCAATTTTTTCAGAATCTCACCGCTTTCTTCGCCTTTTTCGCCTTTTTGGCTTTCTTTGCAGGCGCTGCCGCTGCCGCTGCCGCTGCTGCTGGTGGGGCAGCAGCCACATTGCTCGGAACTGGAACGAAGTCCGAATTGAACTTGCCGTCAGGAGTACAGCCTTGCGACATGTCACCCGATGTGGCCGTGTGGTTCTGCGAGACGAAGTTGAATTGCACCATATCTCCAGGTTGTGCATTTACACTGGACGGAATGAAGGTCAAGGCATTGTTTGCTCCAACAGT
This sequence comes from Tothia fuscella, assembly GCA_010583015.1. NCBI lineage: Eukaryota > Fungi > Ascomycota > Dothideomycetes > Venturiales > Cylindrosympodiaceae > Tothia > Tothia fuscella. The sequence goes on along the minus strand of MU007057.1, from coordinate 62,053 downwards.
AACCTGCCATGTTGCTGCCCAGACAGGAGATGAGAGAATCAGCTCGACGAGTAGTGCTGCCGAGAAATGCATGTTTGCGAAGAGAGGAGGTAAATAGCAAGGATGCCACAATATAAAGCTTACAAACAAGAGCAGGGTCAAAGGTATCGCTGTCCTGCAGGAGTCGTAGAAGATAGAATGTCAAGATCTACGCTGAGACTAATAATGGGGCGCAGGGATGGCTTAAAGATATCTCCAAGATGCACATTCAGCGGGTGGCTGGCACAAGCTTTCTACACAAGCATCTTCAGCTCTTCCGGCAGTAAGCGTTCTGTGTGAAGCACACTAGTCGGCAGAAGATGGAACTGTTGCAGACTATTCAGTGGCGTTATTCAACTACTCCGTACAACAACGGCTGCACGGCACTTGGGTTTTTCGCAGCTAGAATGCTTCTGGCCTCCGTTTGTCGTATAAACATCTTATGTTTACTGTTTGACATCTGGTTTGGGACGAGCTTTGAAGCACAGAGTGTCTTGCGCACCTTGAGATGTCTTGGCAAGAACCAACATAGACTTACCATTGCAGAACACCGTCGAGGTAATTCTCGACAAAGGCTTATTATTATTGATATTTCAAGATCTGTAAGTTCTTCAGTCGCTGTACGACGCATTCATACTGCTCACGTTTTTCAAGGACTTGTGCCACCACGAGAGACTTCATAATGTCGCCAAACTAGCGCCAATTCCACAAAACAATCTCCACGGAGCCGACACATTCGAGACTTCTTTTTTCTCTAGGTCAAGTTTGGCCTGCGCTAGCTCGCGGAAGAGCGTAAAACCTTGGACAATTTTTGGTAGCGGGTGTATGAGGAGGACTCCACCGCGCATCTTTTCGGCCTTAACGACAACTCCCCGCGATGTCGCTGAGTCGAGGCAAATTCATCGATTAGAAAAGCCATATTCGATTCAAGTTTGGCTTACTCACTCGACTTGTCCACAGCTTCGGAAGAGAGATGAAGAGTCGAGAAAATGGGCAATATCGTTCCTTCACAATTTGCGAAAACTATCCGAAAGCTAATTTATCAGGGCAACACCTGTGGACTACTCAACCAGCCATCTCCAAGCTGATGATAAGTGGCAAGCGAGACCGGGTTTATCTCTACTGTTCATATTTTGGCATCGCGGGTAATGTTCAGCGTTGTGGAAAACACGACTACAGCTCCAATATTTCTTTGTTATTGTTTCGCTACAGTCGCAATGTGTTTCCTTCCGCTTGCGACGACATCATTTCGCTCTTTGTCCAATGGTCTTATACTTCTGCATTGAGGCCATGACTTCGACTTGGAGGCACCAACAAATTCACCGGTGAATCGAGAGCACTGTCAAAATATACCCCTCATCGCTTTGACAAATCAAGAAACTCTGCTAGAATGGCCGATCCACCAATTCCACAACCTTACCTGACTCCCATGAAGCACGTGGACGATACCAGTGCCAGGCTTCCGCCTGAGCTCCGTGGTATCATCTTCAGTGGGCTAGTCGGCAACGATGATGCATTCGAACAATATTGGTGGGATACAAGATTTTTCTAACTAGATGGTGTTGACAAGAAAAGGCTGCTAACCTCTATCTAGGGATCTTAACGCTCCTAATGGCCCTCGGAAAACAGACGTACGGTGGCATTTTTCGCAATTTGGACCGTATAATATCCTTCTGCCTCGAGGACCCTCCGCTGTAATCGGGTCACTTATGACAAGTCACAGCTTTAGAGATCGAGTCTTGTTGGCTACCGACCTTCGTGCTTGAAACGTACACGTTTTCGAATTAAACAATCAAGCCGGACCCTCGTCTCTCCCAATTATAAATACTGCGCAGCTTAAAACGGACATTGAAGCAGTGCATGATAGACCTATTCGACGTGTTCGACTGCAAGTATCGCTTCAAGCGGCTGAATTTAATACGCAAGTTGATTTCACTCAACTCTACGCCCGCGTACGTAATTTCCTGGCAATGTTCGACCACCAGTACGAAGTCGAGATCATCTGGATAAATAATAATTCCTCAGGGTGGGGTGATATCGGCGGTGTACACGGTCCACAGGTACTCTTACAACAACCGTTTACCGCGATCAGTAACCTACCGAACTTGCGATATATTTACATTGGCTTTACGAACGATGACCGTTTTGCCCGATGGGACCAACCAGCTCCACCGACCCAGCAGAGATACCTGACTACCGGGCAGCCCTCTCCAGGCCATAGAAGATCGAAGTTTAACATGGTAACTGGGAGATGGAATAACCATTAAAGTGTGGAAACGCGCTAGGGAAGTGTTTAAGCTTCTTTCCGCAATTACACAATATGTACACCTCCCTGATTTGTCCTTTAAATCCCGTAGTAGGTGATGTACGTATTTCTCTTTCTTCTCACACTTTCGTGATAGGATATCCTGCATGACCGAACAATGATAATAATCAAGTTTCTTTGTTATCAATTTCCATATCGTCCAAACGCATCGATGTCCCAATGCATCAATCTCGCAAATGCGTCATCTGCTTGCAGCGCTATTCTTTGCCCTCTTTGTTATGAAGGAAACATCCTCCAGAGTCGCTACTTCGACCTCAAGAGACTGCGTAGACAACAACGAAATCGAACATACCATTTAGTATTTCTCCTTATATTTTGAAAAAATGCCAGGACATTTCCGCTGTCAAGCATCCGGATGTGCGAGAACCTTCAAAAATAAAGGCGCTCGTACAAGACACACTAATCAAGCTCATCCACCTTTACCACCGCCTTATCTGGTTCCTACATCAACAGCGAATGACACCACCGCTAGGATCCCGAATGAGCTTCGCGATATGATCTTCGAAAACGTTGTAGAAGACGATGACGTCTTCGAACAATATTGGTTTGCCAGCCCATAATGCTGCAGGTAGAAACCTTTTGCTAATATCCTCGCTAGGGACCTTGATAATCCCACGGCAAGGGGTAGAGTGCGGGGACATTTCTCACAGTTTGGTCCGAGGATTTCTCCTCCTAAACGACCAGCCACTATACCCGGTGTTGAAATGGCGAGTAACAGTTTTAGAGACCAGGTCTTGTTGGCAGCTAATCGTCGGAACGGGAATGTGCACGTATTTGAGTTGGACAACCAATCGAACAGCGGGAGGAATGCAAGCCTTCCGATCAATACAGCTAATCTCAATCTGCCTATACAACTGATCCGCCGTGTTCGACTGCAAGTTCGACTGCACATCGGGCGGGGCACTCCGTCGCAATATACAAGGGCCGACTTCGACGCATTATTCAATAACGTTCATAGCTTCTTATCCGCATTCATCAACCTACAAGAAGTTGAAATCATCTGGGTGGATACAAGCAATAACGGCCTGGATAGTGGTTGGGGCGCAGGGTACGGTAGAACTCTTGTCCTGCATCAGCCTTTCGCAATTCTGAGAAGTCTGCCAAACCTCAATCTCGTATATATTGGCTATACGACTTCGCGTGACTTTGGGATTTGGGACGCGCCTCCTCCACCGCATGCATTAAGGGACCCAACCAATACTGGAGCTGGGCATAGTCACCTCCGGTGGAAGAGAAGCTCGACAAATGGAGCATGGAATCTCCATTAGGCTTAGAAGTAGGTTAAAGGTTTAAATTTAATGAGATCATGTACTGTAATTTGGTTTATTAGAAAGGATTTTTGTAAGACACAATGTTTCCCCAACGACCCCAACGATGTCTTTTCTTTCAATCTATGCTGTTACCCTGCTTGTTGCAAATACTTATGTACAAGAAAATCGATATGTTATGTAACGCAAAGGTATACCGACGCTATAAAATTTTGGGGAGCGTACTGTACAAGCGTAATTTTGCTAAGGCACCTAGACAACAAGAGTCTACTTGGAGGAGGAACCGTGGTCATATCATGCAGTATTTATCAACAAATGGTATCACAAGGAACGTATTTCTTGTGCGCAGAGGTTCTCAACGCTGTTGATAGCATGGGGAATAACTCTTGTAGACTTGAAGTCAAATGGAAGTCTTCATCGCTTGGCGCTCGGCCGTCAATCGTCCCCACGCGATCGACAGGCATGGATACTCGTAGATCCATCAGTAAGCGTAATCTGCACAACGCGCTCCATACTCCGTATGTTGAGACTTCCATCATGGTCAGAGGAGTAGCATCTTACTGCAACTTGAGAGGATGGGCGTGGCCCTCTCTACGAACAGCACCCTCGCTCCAATATCTCTCGCCTCTACCGTGATTGGTTTCATCTCCTTCACTTTCACAGTCGCAACTGCACTTCGCGTCTTCTGGGCTAACTTCCAAACATTCGTCGGGGCGTCGTCCGAAATTGAAGAGGTCCTCACGAATTTGAGGCAGTCACTCTACGAAGAAAGGCGACATTTGAGGAAGGCGCGACGTTCAAGACGGAGGCGGCATAACTCCAAAAGACCTTGCTACGGGTATGGTAACGAGAAGGATAGAGATGAAGGCGGAGTTAGTCCGGAGGCAGCATTGGAAGCAATGCAATCTGCTGTCAAGTTGATGATTTCTGGCTTCCGTGCGTATGAAAAGCCTTTTGTGAGACCCGCGTACCACTTGACACGGGATGGGTACCATAGCGGAGGAGAAGAGGAAGGCGCGGACTACTACCATTGCGAAGATCGTTACATGGCCGTGGGTTGGATGGAGCGATACTTGTGGTTGCGACGGAAGAGCAATTTTATCGCACTGTCGGAGGGCATCAATCGCATTGAAACGAGAAGGATTGGAATGCAAGTTCATGAGATGAGCATGTTAGTCGTCCCTCTTATCCGTTCCCTCCTTCCTTTACACGAACGCATATACTGACCGTCCATCTCCCGCTCAGGTTAATCCATGATATGAGCCGACATTTCAATGACTTTGATGAGAGGTTCGATGCCATAGACCGTCTTGAGCATCGCATATCCCGCGTGGTCGGAATCAGGCGGATAGAATGAATGTGATCGAAATCAATACCTCGACGTAACAATCTTTCTCTTTATGACAAGACGAGAAAGCTAATAGGATTGCGGCTTCCCGCCGGCGAAAATTCAAAGCCATATCCGCGTTGTACCTCTTTCTGCCATGTGAAAATGCAGACGGGACGAATAAGCATGCTGGCCTGAGCATCGAAACGAATCGACACGGTAGATGTCTACCAAGGCAGTATTCTGATTGTTATTTTCCCTTAGTATAGTGATTAACAGCGCCGTGACACTCTTAGCGTACATTCGCTTGAGTAGATGTCCAGATAAAGCTCATGAAGCTCTTATGCGAACAATTATGCCAGCGATGACCATTTTGGCTTCCAGCCTTGCCGAGGAGACAAGAAAGCTCACTGTAGATTTTGGACTTCGCTGCTTGACTCGTGTAAGTGAATGCGGGTATGTATGAACAAGAGTCCCCATCCATCTCAGACCTCTTCCGAGGCCATGTGGCTTAAGGTACGTCAAACTTTTGAATTTCTCTAGGTCACTTGTTATATGCCTTTTCCACCTCCAGCCTTATGGCCGTTTGGGCCAATTCTCAATTTCTTCTTACTGCGGAAGTCGGTCAGACCTGTTCGAGAAGAGACCAAACGTCAGAGCATTCTTCTTCGGCTTTTATATCTGTCTATAGCGTTGATATTGATTCAGTGCAACTTGTCATTTGTGCGAAAAACCATCCTGATTCACTCAACTAGCAGCATCTCAAGCCGTTTGGTGGCATTCTGCACGTACTAAAATTCGTTGGATAGACCGAGCGCTTGCGGCGGCGGGCTTCAGTTTTCTCTCCACCCCTGATAACGGGCCAGCTCGATATTGGCAATCAGCTTTTAGTATTGCACCTGACCGCGGTCCAGATTCTTCGGGTTACCACAATACGGGAACGCTGGGTCAAGCTCTTGACATAGGACATTCACATTGAGATGGCACAGTGGCATGCCGCTATTGAACCCTCAGGATTGAACCCTCAGGATAGCAGTAACGTTTTCAGTTTTATGAGGTAAAGCGAATGATCAGCGTACTGGGGGTTGCAATAACCTTCAACGTAAGTTTTTATTCTCTTTTCGATTAGATTTACCAATACTAACAAACTTTTCAGGATTCTCAAACTTTAAATCTGTAAGAAGTCCTTGTTACTTAGTTGAACGTGGACACTCGAATGTATCGTTACTAGTGGGCCATTTTTGGTAAGCAGAACTGGCGATGCGGGATGAACCGAACGCACGGTTAAGGTGCCGGAATGCACGCTCATCAGACACCACAAAAAGTGTTAGTTCATCCAGACAGCAGGACGGTGGCCATGGAAGTCGGAATCCGCTAAGGAGTGTGTAACAACTCACCTGCCGAATGAACTAGCCTTGAAAATGGATGGCGCTCATTAAAATGAAAGACACGCGGAAAGGATTTCTTGTGAGAATTTTGTTGTTCTTGCGACTGGATGTGCAAGATGGAGGGAAGCGGCGAGGCTGAGCCATACGGCATCAAGCCACTCTTGCACATGGATCCCAAGGTTACGCGACGATCTGGTCTCGCAAACATCATGGACCTAGATGGGAGCAAATCTCCGGCACCAGCGTTAGATTGGGGTCTCCAAACGCAGTAGTACTATTAAAGTCTCTAAGGTCGATGATCAATTTATGTGTTGTACAAAATGCTAACAACTTTTTTCTTACTCTGCGGATTGATGTCGTTGTGTACTTCGTATAAGTTTATATTGGGATGCTAACGATCGCTTCACCAGATTAGGGCTTTGTCACGAACGAGACTAGTGGGAACGAAAGAGAGGAGCCGAAGAAATATTCTCCTCGATTAATTGTCGATCATCTCATGGGTGTGCAATCTAATGATCATCTCGCACAGCGTATATCGTAGAATCATGAATATTTCCGACGCGTGCCTGTCATCAATGTTCCATTGTTCGAACCGTACCTTTGGACCATACTGTTTGCGACAATACACTACGCCGAAGATGCGGTCTTTCCTTTTGCTACTTCTGCAGGCGTGTTCTCTAGCAGTCGTAAGCAATGCACAAGCATGCCCAAAACAGAGTGGCAGACCTGGCCCGCCTGTCTCGCGACCAAAGAATTGCCCTGAGTGGTCAGCTGTTCCACCGTCGAAAGGGACGACGAGGGACAACGAGTGCATTGTTGCGGGGATCATGGGAGTGAGATACTCTGGAAACCGAACAATCACAAAGACTGACTCACTGAGTCTTTTAGGGTGATTTTTGGAATCCTTGTTATGCTCCAGATATGGGTAGTGCAATGGGTGGATTGGGAGGTCTTGCGAAAGCGACCTCAGACTGGAGTGGTGGTTCCGGTATTTCACAATTATCGGTGTGACTGAGCTTGGAGGGTTAGTGACTGATTCGCTTCAGGATCATATAACGCGAAATACTTCACAGATCCCTCTCTCCCGAACCACACGATTTACGCGCCCAAGACGCCCGTCCAAAATCAAAAGCTTCCACTAATTGTATGGGGAAATGGAGCATGTGGCACGGATGGTGCTGGATTCTCCAATTTTCTCACCGAAATCGCTAGCTACGGGTTTATGGTTATTGCAAATGGGAATCCCAAAAAGGCGTGGGGGAGTGCTGGCGGTGGAGTAAACATGGCGGCTACCCAGGGTGAGAAGACGAAAGTGATTCAATTAACTCAGGCGATTAATTGGGCTGAAAAGGGTGCCGCTGCTGGGAAGTTCGGGGAGGTTGATGCCACCAAAATCGGCGCTGCAGGTGATAGAATTCAATTTCTAGAACATGTCACATAATGTACTCACTATTACCCAAGGTCAATCATGCGGAGGCGTAGAAGCCTACTCGGCATCCATAAACGATCCGCGCGTCAAAGTAATAGGCATTTACAACACCGGCGTTATCGACCCAGGAAGACGTTGGATGCTAAAAGAACTAAAACAACCCGTGGGTTACTTTTATGGAGGTGCAGCAGATTTCTCGCAAAAGTACATTGAGCAAGACTACAAGGATATTCTTCCTGGTCACCCGGCGATGATGTCGATTGCACCCACAGGAGGTCATTTTGGAACGTACTTTGAAGCAAAGGGTGGAAAGTATGGGAAGATTTCTGTTGCTTGGTGGAAGTGGCAGTTACAAGGGGATGAAAGTTCGAAAGCTTTGTTCTTTAACAAGAGTTCTGAGTTGTATGCTGATGGATGGAAGATTAATACGTCGCATTGGAAGCAGTAGAGTACAGATAGGTACTATATTAAGTATTAGCTAAGCAATCCTAGTGCGTGTGCTTGATTTGGCAATCCTGTCCAAGTACACCTGTCCTGTATACCTAACAAGCAAAGCAGAAGAGTATTCATGTGCTAGATGCACTAGTTGCTTCGAGTACGCCGCGATGGAAAATTCGGACTAGCTATGTCGCCTCATTACATCATTTGCTGAGAGGAGCGTGCAGGCACAATCAATAAGGCTTCACGTCGGCTAAGAACGAGCTTAGTATACGATTCTGTTTCTAAGAGTGGAGATCTCACCATCTGTCGGCCACACTAACCGATTCCAACAGCCATGACAACATACAACAAGAAGGGACTACTCTTTGTCCGCAACCCGAAGGTACTGCGAATGCGGCGTATATTCCACATACCCGGCCTTCATTCGTAGAAACAGCCTACCAGTCCAATAACATAGCCTCTGAACAGCTTTCGAAACCACAAAGATACTCCACCACTTTACGTCGTACGTCCAGTTCGGTGGTCTTTCTAAGATGTTGAACGGATGGGTGATCCAGTATATGAATGGTGCATCAATGCCCCCGTACCATACTCCAAGGTCGTGGGTGTAGTACATCATCTGTAACTGTATCCAGAGTATTTTATATTTCATGGCCTTCTGAGCTGCAGGAGAGAAAGCGAGCGAGGAATACAGCATCCGTACCCAGAATGGTGTCGTTGACAGAAAAGGAAAGCGGTCGGCATCAAGAATGGCTCTGATGGCATTGCGGTAAAGAATTTCGTCCTCGGTTTCGAGCAGAACAATCAATTTTTGAGATGGGGTATCTGTCCACCAGCCGTGATGATCTCCTCGCGGGATATCGATGGGGTCACCTGGAGGGCTGCTTACGGTGCCACTGCCGCCGTAAGGAGTTTCGTAACTTAGAAGCAGACGACCTTGCACACTGGTCATGCTATGGCATCCATGGTGCAGAAGGTGCCAATGTGAAGGGAAAAACAGCTGCAAGTTCCAGCTGCGAGTGAGATTTTGATATTTTCTGGCTGGGCGAAATCGAGGGTGACTCCTTGGGTTTGGAAGACGATTTGTTGCCTTGTGTCAGTTCGACGCGCCATTTTGAGATGATTTGTCGACTAAAGGTGTTAGAACACGGCGGGGTTGGTTTTGATAAAATGAAGCGTCAAACCGTAGCAATACTGGAAGTGTTGGACAAATTTTCTAAGAAAAGACTGATGGAATGATGGTTTTTTTGAGGTTACCGCGTTGTGGACAGAAATTCCCTAGGACTTCACTTCGATGTAACCTGGAAGTCACCGAATGAATGGGATCAGTTTTGCACTAGATCTAAGATTGCCGGATAATGCTCAATTGGGAAGGTTGGGTCAGTAGGGTAGTACTGAAAGGTGGCAACACGCCGTGAGGAACCTAGGTGTAGGATCGATTCCTTGGACCAGATCCCTGCGAAAATCGTTGGGGCCAAGAAGTGAGAAGAGATGGGGCAGCACCGGAGAGGGGCGAGACTACGTATAAAAGGATCACTCTAGGTGTTATAATATAGACTCGTATATACCACATCCTTTTGCTGACCCAAAATTTGAGTAGGTAGCAATCCGACCGATGAATCCTTCGCTGATCAAAGGCCTCCAAAGGACTACAGTCTGGATTTACAATTGTAACTGGCTTGCATGCCTCAGGTACTCCTGGTGTACCTAAAGCCGAACAGCATTCCTCTCCTTCATAAAACAAGTCTAGCTACAAAGCGTGGCCCCTCCCATGCGAAAGCATGCCCACAGCCACTCCGAGCTTCTTTCATTGGTGTTTAACAGGCTCAAAAGAGCGCTCCTTAGGGGCCGCTGTTTGCCAAAGTCACTTTGACTTGCTCAGGATTCGAATCCATTGATCCAGCCTGATCTAGGAGGCGATTGAGTTTCTTATTCGGACTTTCTCTGGATTGGCGACACGATGTGGCGTCACTTACTATCAAGATTGGAATTTCTCAGGCTTCGAATCCATCCATCCAACCTCATTTAGAAGACGATTCGTTTCTCATTTGGACTTACTCTGGATTGGCGGCACGATGTGGCGTTACTTACTGTTAAGATTGGGATTTTCCTCAGGATTCGAATCCATCCATCTAGCCTGATATAGAAGGCCATGAAGTTTCTTGTTCGAACTTGCTCTGGATTGGCGACACGATATGGCGTTACTCACTGTTAAAATTGGGATTCCTTGTTATCCTGTGCCTTTGGATGAGTACAGGTTATGTTCTGGACCCCCAATGCAATTGTAGGATGAACGAATTCGAAGTTCTTGTTACGCTGTCCTTGGGGGCAAGAACAAGAGAAGACGCTTTGAGTGGTTTGGCTAGTAGAGGCAATGCGTTAAATATCGTCTCCAATCACCCGAAGTGAGAGCTCGATCTTCATATATGACAAATTTACTGCTCTGTACATGTGGCTATGGCCAGATTCCAGCAATACATCGTTGCCCTTCTACTGGCATTATATACTAGTCTCGCAGGCAAGGAGTGGCATGTAACGTGGTTGTGCTCACCGAATGCTAACTTGCCTTGAGGTTGTGGAACTATCATCGCCAATCCAACAGTCACCGATAGTCGTCTCTCACTCAACACTTCGACAGTGGTTTCTAGGCTGGCCAAACCGCCAGATAAATACACACCCCACGACCCACCTCTAAGATGGCAGGCTTTGGGTGATTCGTACACTGCTGGACCCTGCGCTGGGGATAGCTGGGACCTACCAGCGAGAAACTGCTACAGAAACAAGGGAGCATGGCCGGTTCAAATAAGGGACGACTTTCCCATTGATGTTGAGAACAGATTCTACTTTGAAGCTTGCAGTGGAGACACAACGCAGGATTTCATCATACAGCAGCTAGATAAAATCCAACCGAATATGGATTTCATTATTTTGACATTAGGTGGAAATGACGCCTTCTTCTCACAAGTCATCCAGACGTGTATCATGGGTATAACCGGCGCTGGACAAGACTGGGACAGTGCTTGTCAGGCAGTGCTTGAGAAAGCCGACCATGAGCTCAGGTCGGATGGATTTAGAGACAGACTCAATGAGTTATACAAAGGGTACGTGGCCATATCTCACTCTGAAGGTGGATAAGTTAGGCTGACGATAGTCTAAGAATTTTCAGCAAAATGGCTGCTGACCACCACTATCATGTCATACATGTTAGGTATCCAAAGCTGTTTAGCAATCAGGTGAGTCTGAAGACAGGTGGAGCGTCCAGGCAACATTGGTCGAAACTGACGATTCCCATAGCAAAGTGATAACTGGTGTGACGACATATCATTTCTGGACGATTACTCCTGGCCACCCATTTTTACAAAACCAAAGCTGAGTTATAAACTCCGTCAAGATCTCAATTGACTCGCGTCGTCGCTGAACAACAGGATTCGTTTGGCAATGGAGCACTACAGATTGTCCAAGCAACCGATGAGACAACCTCATGCGCCGGGTTGGGCATTTAATCGTCTGTGGGAAGTGGATCCTAACATACAACTCGGTGGACCAGGTGATTGGAACGGCAATTGATTCTGCGAGCCTGGTGGTAGGAGCCTGAGGGATGAAAACAAATGGATTATACCTTACTTTGGAGAAGACGCCACAATACCGGTATCCGATCTCAAGCAAGACAAGGATACCTGTGCGCAAGATGCTCAATACAACGTTGATAACGAGTTCACTTATGGTTGTAACATGGTTATTGCGCTAGCCCACCCTGGAGCACCGGCGAATGTCAAGGTTGTTCCGCCGGAGAACTGGGCAAAAATCTTCCACCCTCGAACAAACGGGCATCGTGGCCTGAAAGCTGCAGTGTCGGAAACCATAGTGGGGCTGCGGCCCCCCGAGAACCATCATGACTGTGTCGGACCTTTTCTGGACATACCTGTCAATGGAACTATCCCTCTTGAGAGTGACGGCACAATATGTACAGTCGCCGGTTGTGGTACAAATAGAGGTGGCCGTAAGTGCAATTCTTGCCAAGTGCCCTTGACTTCCCAGCATATAAAGATCTCTGCGTAGAATAACTTCACTGACATGAACTCGTGTAGAACAAATCGCACTTGCTTCATATATCCATCCAGGAGGTGGTGCAGCTGAGTGGTCCCGCATGATCGGCTACAACAACAACAAAGTCAGTGTCTTGGTTGCAAACGTCCTGAACGGCCCTGACTACATTGTCAAGACGGATTGGCTGGGTGTTCTGCAGCAAGCCAAAGCTAAAAACAAGCTCGTCATCGGTGACGTCCGGACAGGATACCTAGGTTTATCCACGTCAGATAATCCGATATTTGAGCCGTTCGAAACAAGACTTGGATCAAGAGATGTCAGCGACTGGGTCACTCAGATCGAGCGCGACGTTGACTCGTGGTATACGAGAGTCTTCAGAAGTTTTTGCACTGTGTGTTTCTTGCTGCTAACTGCTGACTAGGTTGTATCCTGGCTTGATCGGCGGAATTTTCTTCGATGAAGGATGGAATGAGTGCGGACCTAACAATAGATGGTCCGAGGTGTACGGGCTCATTAACAACAACACCAAAAGAAAGTACCCCGGAGCATACACTGTTCTCAATCCAGGTACATGCGTAGGCGAGTGCTATCAGAACAGGTACGCATCATGCTGCGAAGACATCGGAAAAAGTGACTAATGCGAGCCAGTGCGGACACCCTCATGACCTTTGAGAGCAGCTACGAAAACTACATTACGAATAGTTATACCAAGATTGATTGGACGCCACGGGACGATCGCAAGATCTGGCACATCATCTATCGTGTGCCAGAGGACAAGGTTGTGGAAGTTGCTGCACTGGCCGCGAAGAATCATGCCGGATTAATTCATATTACTCAAGCTGATATGCCCAATCCTTACAGCACTTTGCCGAGTGAGTCCTATATGCAACGCCTCATCAACGCAGTCCCTGGCGGTGTTCCTATCATCGAAAAGTCACTACCCTTCCCGAGGGGAGGACGTCCAGTTGGTGTTCCGGCCTCGTCTATCGCTAGCACGGATTACACTTCCGTCGATATGGAGTGGAGCTACGCAGACAGCGACCCGTATGGGTTCGGGATCTACTCAGGTGACGAAGAGCTTGTTCGCCTGCCTGGATTTTCCCGGCATGCCGCCATTGGTTCCTTCCCTGATAAAACGGGTACTATGTCCTTGTCTGTCAAAGCTATTGGCGCGGACGGTGTTGAGGGCGTTCGTTCATCTCCCTCTTCAGGAGGACCTAACTTCCTCAAAGGGAGACCCGCGACTGAGTTGAAGATCACTCCAGGTGACGGTCAAACAGTCGTGGAAGCCAAAGTTCTCCTTCCATATGGTTTCATCCGCATCTATTTTACCGACTCCGACAGATACAAAAACTGGCCTGCCTGGCCGATATCCTATGGTGCGGGTGAGGTGACCACGCACTATTTGATCGAGGGATCCACCCTTTTCGCATACGATGGTAAAAACGCCACCGATTCACAAGGCAATCGTGAATGGAAGTGGAAAGAGGTCGGTCAGCGGAACAATGTCAAGATCGACCGGACCAAGACATCGTACAAGTGGACAATCCCGTTGGGCAGCTCTACAGACGGCGTAGATCCAAACTATGTTATCATCCAAACCGAGGGGTACAACCCGTCTACCAATGTCTTTTCCCCATGCCCGACCTACTTGACCGAAAAGAAGGGCAGTAACAATCTCTACTGCCTAGGCCAACAGCCGTACGACTGCCAAGGCGAGAAGCTATGCGGCCATACACGCGACATGATCAAGCACTGTGATCAAGCAGCGAACAGCCTAATTCACCACTCCGGAGCAACAAAGATGTACACCGCTGGCCAGGCAATGGGGCAGAACGGAATGTGCTCGGTAAACTCTGTTACTGGTCAGGGTTGCAAAGTGTATCTGTAGGGCAAAGACGAGAACAGCAAGCCCTGTTCTTATTCTGGAGACGATATGTGGAAGGCATATCAAGATATCAAGAACGTCTCCGGTTGTAAGAAGTGCGGCACCAAGCACTTCGGCAATGGCTGTATGGTGTCTCGTGATCATCATTTCGATCTCTCTGGTGGTGGATGTGGCGGTGGGACTCAGACGGCCGCACGATACCTTGATTTGGGGGCGAACCATACATATACAATAAATTCCACGGAGCTGGAGCTGATGGCGCTCTCTCAATGAAGGGGGTTAAGTTCTGAGGATTTCAGAGAGAGTGCTCTGAGAGGGGTGTAAATCATGGCATACTTCTTGGATCGGCGTTGTACTTCTGTTTCCTTTCCAAGGATCTTTATGAAATGGCTGCCTTCCAGATAGTGTATCCACGGCCCTTCGATATCATCCCTGGATCAAGAATTGGCGGATGGAATAGGGCTTGGTATAACTCGAGGAAGCTGTGATAATGTGGAGTACCCGACGCTGGCCGTTCGGGTTTATGGTTCTCGACAAGGTGTTCATTGGCGTTTGGGCCTTAGACTTTGTGCTCGTTGCTAAGTTCTTAGAAATCGAAGCCTTGATCTAGGAGACTGAAGGGTATCGAAACTCACGCGAAGGAAGTTCAAGGCTTTGAACAAGGTCACGATACTCTCTCCCATACGGGAGTGGACAGTGCAGATGATACTGAGGCCGATAAGGGGGGGGAATGGTGAGTGTGTCGGTGAAAAGCTGCAGTGTAGTGGGAAACTTTGGCAGAAATTGCGGGTTTCCGGAAGGAGGAAATAATTTTCACATTTCTGGCTGGTTATCTACACCTAAGATGTGTGCAAGGGGTTACCCAATTTCTTATCTCGAGGAAAAGAAAGTATGCTCCATTTAAACCTTGGTGTTCATTGTAATCTACAATGGTCATCCGTCGATCCAGCAATCAAGCACTCAGTTAGTTACATACGCGGTCAACTTGATCCTCGCTCCCTCTCCCTCCCAACCCAAGCAAATCCCTTCAGCACCCTACTCCTCGATCTTCTCCTCCAACATCCCCACAATCTCACCATCAATCTCCTCAACCAACCGTGCCGCATCATCAACCTCCTCAACCATCTTATCAATCCACAATTGAACCGGTCTCCCAAATGTTATAATCCCACCATATTCCTGCATGAATGGTAAATCCCTCATTTGTTCCATCTAAGCTTTCGACTTTAGCAATTGCACTTGCCTTGCTAGTAACTCCTTGTGCCGGTCAAGGAGTTTGCTGTGCTGATCTTTGAGCTCGAGGTGATGCTTTAGTATCTGGTTTCCACGAAGGAGCTCGAGTCGCTCTTTGTCCACGTCAGGTGCTGTGGACATGGTGGGAGATTGTTGAGGCATGATCGCGCGATGGTTTGTGATGATGAGTTTGCCGTTTGCACAGATATTTGGGCTGGCGCAATCCGATAATTCAGAATTCCGGTTTTATCTTTGTGTTGTGCGGGATTCGTGATTGTTGTCGGTTGTGGTAATGTGATTGAGCAATTGCTGGTTGTGGAGTTGAAGAAATGCTTTTTCTAATGTGCAAATATTTTTATGTTCGAATGTGGTGGGGGTTTTGGTTGCCGGTGTTGCGTGCAAGAAATTTGTGGGCTCCAAGAAAGAAAAGTGCTCAGGAAGAAAGAAGTTTGAAGTCACGAGGCTCTAAATCAAGTAAGTTGGGAATACTCACTGTCGCTCTCGTAAAAAAGGCTTTTGTTGCAAGACCTACTCCCAATTAAGTATAAACTGCGACATATAGAAAACCAATTTAGATATCTAGCTCGTATTGTATCTTATTACAATTTTGACCATATTCGAAATCGCACGCCAATGCGTAGGCAGTCACACAGCTGTAACGAAGAACCTAACAGCCAATTTACTATGCCTTGCCCGTCTCACTCACCCTTATGGCATGGCCGATTCTGGCATGGCGTAAGGGAAGCGACGCTGGAAGACGCGACGCCGGGCAAATGGCTCATGGTTAGTGTGGTGGTCCCATGGAGAGATTGGGGACTGAGAAGAGAAGAGGGTTGAATTGCAAAGGAAAAGGACAAGAGACGGTGATAGGAGTTTGATACTCATATCTACCTGCTAATAAGCCCAATGAAAAGCACTAACCCATAACCATACCCTGAAGTGAGAATCATAATACCCCAAAGCACCATCGCTGTATTGGATATCACGCAAGCATAAACAAAACCAATACATCTACCCAACAAAAAAACCTCCCACAATTCCCTCACTTCCTCCCTTTCCTCCCCGTCGGCCTCCTATTCCACGTCTTCTTGACCGGCGGATCCGCCAATTCAAACACTTCCACCTCCGTTGGACACTTCACCCCCTCCTCCACCTCAATACCCCTCAATACCTCCCTACTATCCTCCCACCTCACACTGAACAACCCACTATTAATCCTACACATCCTCACTCCGTCGACCCCACCATCTTCCCCCACCAACTTAATCAACTGCTCCATCGCTGGCTTCGTACTCCGCAATATCTCCTCAGGGCTATCCCTCCCCTTTCCGTATTTCTTACTCGTAAACAAACACCCCACGTAATGTTTTGGTTTTGAGTCATCTTTCTCCCACGGTGGTATCATAAGAGCCGTTCCAATCAAATCTTCTGGTATAGAATCACGGCAGTGTTTTTCATAGACGAGGAATGCGGCTGGGTAGTTCTTTTTGAATGCGGCTGCTATGCCCGCGGACCAAGAGCCTAGACAGTTGCAGGCGTGGATGAGGAGGGTGTTTGGTGGTGCGGCGAAGATGTCGCCGATTATTTCGGTGAGGGCCAGGCCGTTGGGCGTAAGCGGGGGAAATGTTTCTGTCATGGGTGGAGAATTGGCGGTATCTGGGTTTGATGCTTCTGCGGTGGATTTGGAGGTACTGGATTCTGCGGCGCATTTTGGATTGCCATTACCAAAGTCCAGTTTTGATTGCTGCATCTTTGAAGTGGTTTTTGAAGGATTAGATTTCGTGCCCTTTTCGTGAAAGCTTTTCAACCTTGCCGCGGCAAACTTGAGTGACTCTTCCGTTCGTTTTGCTTCCTCTTCCTCCGTCGGTTTCTCTTCCGTAGAGGGTAATTTCCTTCTTTTGTTGCTCGTTGCGCTCGTTGGTGGTCGATAGGTTCTATATCCGGCGGGGTCGATACCTTTTCTCTTTACGGGCGGGTCAGGCATGATTGCGATGACTCAATGAATTTAATCCTTCAGCTTAGAGGAGGTAAAAGGCGGGATGTCGTTGAATTGGCGGAAACCAACCAATGACGCAAAGGGGTAAATGGATGACTTGGATTTTACAACCTCAGGCCACAATCTCAGGCCGGCATATCCCGAACGCAACAACCACCTCCGAAAGCTCCAACTCAACTTTTTCCATCCTGTCATCGCAACAACAAAGGTCCCACCTCCCTCCCCTCCTCAAAATGCCACCCCTCACATCCAAATCCGCCCTCCTCGCCCGGTCATGCTCACGCCTTCGAGCCCCCCCATCTACCGCGGCAGTCCTACCCTCACAGCAATGCCGCAACCTCGCCGAAGTCACAGGCGCATCCTCCAGCTTCGATAGTCCCTTCAAAGGCATGGGCGCTAGTCCCACGACAAAGATCCCAAGTTTCGGCAACTACAAGTCCAAGTCTGGGGAGACGGGGAACAAGGTATTTCAGTATTTTATGGTGGGGACGATGGGTGCGGTTAGTGCTTTGGGGGCGAAGGCTACGGTGCAAGGTATGTAGACTTCTGGGAGAGTCAATTGGGATGGTGAGGATGCAGTATGGGTGAAATAATGTGGTGGAAGAAGATTTGAGTGATGGCAGAGCTGATTGGTGTGGTTGCGAACAGATTTCCTGGTCAATATGTCTGCTTCGGCGGATGTCTTGGCGCAAGCTAAAGTCGAGATTGATCTGGGCAATATCGCTGAGGGAAAGAATGTACGTCCTGCATTACTGTTTTCCTCTGGCTGGTGAATCTAATGTTCCATGAAACAGGTTATCATCAAATGGCGAGGCAAACCTGTCTTCATCCGCCACAGGACTGAACAAGAGATCCAAGAAGCCGTGGATACAAAGTGGGAGTCCTTGCGGGATCCGCAGAAAGATGAAGATCGCGCCCAGAAACCGGAATGGCTTATTATGCTCGGTACGTATTGTTCCCTCAAAATCCTCATCTCTCGTTTACAGGGCTCGCTTCCGTCCTGTTATTCCCTAACCATCAAGTCTCTTCACTTCAATCGCATTACGCATTACCCCTGTTGCTCCAATCCCACGCCACCCATGCTAATACAAAATTGCTTCTCACAGGCGTCTGCACACATCTCGGCTGCGTACCCATCGGTGAAGCCGGCGATTTCGGCGGTTGGTTTTGCCCTTGCCACGGTTCACATTACGATATCTCCGGACGGATAAGGAAGGGGCCTGCGCCGCTGAATTTGGAGGTGCCTGAGTACAGCTTTCCGGAAGAGGGAAAGGTCATTATTGGTTAAGAGATTGACTGGCTCATAATGGGATGGGGGTTTGAAAAAGTGGTGTGGAGAAGGAGGTGTGTACTCATATTAGACTGGTCGTGACGGAGGTGGCCATGGCGAAGCATAGATATTGCAATTGTACAGTGTTCCTTTTTGCTTCAAGCTGTGTCTCTATCATGGGTTGTGACAAGCATGGATACATGGACCGTGACGGAATGGATGAAACTGTGGAATATTGGTAAGTCATAATGCTTCTTGTTCTGTGGCTAATTGATTTTGCAGAGAACGGAAAACAAATTGCTCCCGTGGCATCTGGTGCAACACTCTATCGGCGGATCACGTCACCAGATTCTATTCACTCTTTTGACTTTGAGGCTTGGGCCTTACGACTCACTCGGAGGGCACATTGGAGATGGAAGGGCCGGGGCCAGAAAGTGCAATCTCTCCTGGGCGATTTTGTACGCACTTACGGCGCTGCTTGCGGTTGACTTTGGGAAGCGGTAATTCTTGTGTTCTAGGGATTGCTGAACTGGATGCAGTTCCAGATGGGAGTTTGGCTGGGGCGGCACATCTATTCAACCATAACGCAGGTGTCCTAAGGGGGAATCATAGAGAACAGAAATCTCCAGTGAAGCAAAAGGGCAAAAGTCCCCTTGATTTTGATTTTCAGTGTGTGAATACAAACCATGGAAAGTGGTGCCTATCGATCCTTTAGTCCCCTCGGATTTTGAGGCTAGAGGTGCCAGAAAAGTTACCACAGGTAAGTAAGATGCACAACCCAATATTGAAATCGTAGGACTCTCAACTAATTTTTGAACTCAGGGATGACCAACTAATTAGTCCCAGCCGGCGTTCACCAGCGCCAGGCTAGTCGGCCTACAGCAAAGACACAGTCGCTAGTAGGGCACGGCAATACAATTGGATGTGATTCTAGTCACGCAATTCTTCAACACTTCTAGGAAGCGTTTCTTACTCGTTCCGAGCTTGCATATTCGAACCCCACGTAACGACCAATACCGGTAACAGCTTCTCTGCGATGGAGGGCTATGTGTATGCAGCTGACCTGTTGCTCGCGAATACAGCAGCTGCTCAATCAGATTCTAGGGAGTTGTGACAACTGTCTTGGATTACCTGCCCCTGGGAGTTCCCTATATTTCTCGGTTCCTTTCTTCACCGTTTCTACTTTCCAACATTTCTTGACGCCGCTCTGTAGACGTTTACCCTCCTCGCTTTCGTTTCCCAAACTGCTGTAAAACACCACTGTTTCACATATTTGTAGGTGCCAATGCGAGGGAGTTGGAATACGGCGAAAACAAGGAATGGTATAGGAGCAACACGGACTGAGATTTCATCGCTGTGGCTTTGGCGGGGAGTTTGCAAATTGTGGGAGGAAACTGCTATGTTTGGGAGGGTTTGCATGAGCAGGTCAGCACTAGGCTCGCGCCCGGCGCCTTCCAGCACAGCGGGGCGGACGCCCTTAGCAGGCTTCGGCCGTCCGGCTACGTTTAACGATCAACTTAGAAATGGTACGGACAAGGGGAATCTGACTGTCTAATTAGAATATAGCAACATTGCGATGGCTAGAAAATAGTATTAACGTAATATGATTTCTGCCCAGTGCTCTGAATGTCAAAGGTATTACATCCATTTCTTTTTTTCCTTTTTAATTTTGTGATCGATTGACTAAATTGTGCCAAACAGTGAAGTAATTCAACCAAGCGCGGGTAAACGGCGGGAGTAACTATGACTCAACCTTTGAGAGGGTCGAGGTTCTTGATGTGAAGTTGGTGCACGGAAAGTAGTTGACGGACAAGGTAGTCCTGACATGGGGTGAGCGGACGGAGATGGAGCTGGTGGGATGGCTGAGTATGTATAAGTCCTTGGTCTTGTGGAAGTTTGAAAAGTAATGAATGAAAATATTATACAGGCAGTCGTCGGAACAGCAAGTGGGCGACTATAACGAAAACTTATGTTGCGATCTCTTGCCGCGTTCAGAGCTATGAGCCATGGTCTGAAGACGCGAGCTCCCGAGCGGTTTGGGGTGTATATCTGAAGATTTCGCGCCGGATTTGAGAGGCGAAACGCGGAAAAACGAGTGTGATGCCATGTCCTTGCGAGTACTGTTTTGCTAGGCGTCTAAGAAACAACAATCGAGCAAATAAAACAACGCAGTCCCGTCAACACCGCAAACAACCGGCTCGAACCTCTCCAAGCCGAGAAAGTCCTGCAAAACGCGCCAGGATCCCAAGCTCATTATAGTTTCATATGCCAGAAGTGCCACCAGCAAACTGGCTGTATGGCGTAGCGGTGTAAATGTTGTTCTATCGTAACAACTTGCCAAGTATCCCAAAAAAAATACTTGTCATATGGCTGGGGCGTAAAATAAACCAACTTATCAGCGCCGATTTAAGGATAGATAGCGTTGAGACCTTTCACTCCTTATTTCGGTCAGGTCACGATAAGAAGAGTTTGGTTGGTTTCTTCGGGAATTAATTTTTTGGCTCTTTTTTTTTCATGTTTGAACGGCGCGTGTGCATTGAGATTCGAACACTACTAAGTTGAAGCATAAGCTTGTTGTGCTGGTTAGAGTTTTGCTTCACCATGCTGAGTTCGAATCCATGGTTTGCAGCGGATGCTGATGTTTAGGTTGAAGACCAACTGGAGAGGACGGGAGGTGAATGGAGTTCATGGTTTTGGAGAACGCATCACCTGCCAAGCCTTCCTTTTGTTCCACTTTTCCAACAGCAGGTTATCGAAGTTCTTCCTCTTTACGCACGCCATACCAGACCGACTCATGATATGGAAATCAAATTCCTATAATCCTACATAATCAATATCAAACTCATGGCTTAAGACCTTCGACGCAACAATGGCCCAACCCCAAAATCGGGTGCAGAGCAATGAACTTTTGTGCTAAAGTCGATCGAGTGTTGGCGAATTGCTTCAAAATTGCTTTTTCACATGGACCACTGATGAAATAGTCATGTGGCAGTCAAAGCAAGATGAGTGGATTCAAGAGTTCTGTCCTCGTCAATTTGGAGATATTACTTATGTACAAGTGTTTGAAACGCAAAAACGCCAGTGGGTGGTACCATCTCAATGCAAAGCACAGTCATCCTTTTTTTCCTGGACATTGCATCAAATAATTGAAGGAAATTGTTCCCAAACACCTTTGATCCCTAAATTTGATCCCGGCTTCGTTATGGCAATTTAAAAGAGAAGATAGTGCATGAGATCTTCCGATAACTGTAATTTTAGCCATACTGAAATCTTTTCTGTGAATGGATAGAGGATATGTGGACATTCTGGTTATAATTTGATGGTCGTCAAATATGAGGAGCTCGGAAACAATTTAGCGACCATATGGTCTGTCTATACGGCTGTGTGAGTCTACCAGGTTTCAAAATGCCAAAGCAACCAGAAGTTGTACTTACAAGTCTCAAGTGGGGGTAGCGAGAAGCTTAATCTTGTAACAAGGCTTATTTTGCTGAGTGTGAATGTGGTAGAAGCAAGTATTATTCATGAATGGCGGAACATCGGGAAAGGTATGCTCGGTAGGGACTTGGGCTTTTGTCTTTTTCTTGATAACACCACCACTCTTGCTTGATGAGAGAGGAGACCGAATCTTCTTTAAGGTATAGACTGAGAGGGCTTTGGTCGCAGACGATTTGGAGCTTCCCTTCTTCTTGAGGGCCTTGGAAGCGAGCTTGCTGGCCGAGGCGGCGGCCTGCTGCAACTCCCTGGAGGGCGGTGATAGAGGAGCATTCTTCATGGAGATTTTGATCTTCTTTGGTGTGGCTTTCTGCAGAGATGAGAGCTTGGTTCTCTGAGGCGGAACACCACCAAAGTTGACACACTTTTTCTGGCCAATAAGTCGCTCCTTGCGAGCTACCATCATTGCCTGGGCGATATCCGCTCGTGCTTCCTGGTTGTAGAGGTAGACGCTCTCGAATCGCATGTCGTCCATATTACGGTAGACGGCGAAGTGGACCAATAACTGCCTCAAACAAGAACCACGCTGGGTGTTTTCGTACACGAATTTAGTATTGTAAAGAGGATACTGCTTGGTTTGCTTGGAGATCTCTATCATAGAGTCGATAACAGCATCCTGGAAATCCATGTCCTCAAGTTTGGTACCAAGGAAATATGCCTCGCACAGCAAGCGGAAGATGGCTTCCAGCTTCATATCCTGTTTCTTCACCTCGCCAATGTAGATGCATTTCTTATACACCCATCCTGTCCACACTTCGAAGACCTTGGGAGAGACGGTGGGCATAAGGATCAGTTCTGGCTGGCCATTATAAGGAGCAACCTTTTCAAATTGACGTTTGTAGAACCCGGAGTTGGAAATAATAACATCGAGTAGGAATACCACTTCCACCGCTTTGCCTTTACCGCAGGATATGACGGGTGGTGCCGTTGAACCATTTTGGAGCTTTGCTTCTTCGCTCTGGATTTGGGACTTCAATGGGTCGAGTGCGAGAGACGAGTCCTTCGGAGCTGATCTCTTCTGTGACAGGGCCGATGTCGTTGTAGTGGTCAAAGGCCTGTTCGAGGTCCGGTTGTAACACAAAGCAACAAGATCGAGATACTGTTGGGTAAAACTGTCGACATTTTCTCCCACCTTAAGTTTCACAAGCATTGCATGCCTGCAACTGTTAGTTAGCTCGTGGAATACCAATTCTCAAGGGAAATTACTAAGGGATTGATTCTTTACGCAAGACAGATGAAGGTGTGACCGCTGTCGAAGCCATGATTGTTGAGTAGGCTGAAGTCTACCCAATGGAGAGATCTGAAGGCGAGATGAATGTGGTTGAAGATGCTGTTATGGTTTGGTGTGGGTGAGTGAGAATAATCGAAGCTCTCGCAAGTGAAGATGAAGATCAATTGAGAGTAGGTGAGTGAGGATGGTCGGAGCGTTTGTAAGTGAAGATAAAGATCAATTCAAAGGAGGTAAGTGGGAATGGTTAAAGCTGTTGTAAGGGATAATGAAGATTAGGTGGAAGTAAGATTACTGCTGAAATACGAGAGAGAAAAATAGTGTGAGGAGTGAAGTGTAGTGTATAAAAGCAAGATGAGATCAATAGAAATCTAGAAACCGTTAGCTCAACGGAATGTATTAGAAGTAGACACTCCCGTCTAGATGGGAAGGAGACTTCGCGCTTGTCTTGACTACTGAGGAAAGACCCATCCTATGCACTAATTGTTCTGCATATGTAATGATATTGAGATGTCGATTCTGAAAGACACCACTTCCTGGTTTATGATATGGAGTGAATTGCTGCAGTGATACACAAAAGGTAGCAACGCTATCCTCTTGGCCTTCGAGAACGCTGGTGTTATAGGTGTTCAGTACATCGCTCTTGAGCATGTTTAAAATTTGAAGTGGGACACAAAACCATGTGTTGTCAGCGGTGTCTGAAAGCCATGTGCTTATTTATGCGCACCCAAAATATATGAAGACAGTTCTACATCGAGCTGAAGCCCGGCATTTTTACCTTCTTCAACAGTGAACAGCTTCTAGCAGGGGATGAAGAAAAATCTGCATATCATTTTCCATCCCCATGTAATATCGTTACCAAGCCATAAACCGAAATTCCAGAACATTTCAAGTCTTCTTGTCTTCATGAACAAAGGCCCACTCCCCACCAATCATCTCCACCTCTTCCCCGTCACCCTCTCCCGAATCCACAAGCTCACCTCCCCCCACCACCCCAAACCCTCCCCTGCGCCGCACCCCCCTCCAACTCGTCCACACCCACATTAAGCACATACCTAGCAAACATCCCAACCCTCCCCCTCATCTCCGCAATCATAGTCTTCGCCCTCGTGTTAATAGCCTGCAACTCATTCATCCGCATCCTATTCGCATCCACTTCTTTTCCAATACTAATATTATGCACTAACTCCGCCCTCAGGGCCTTCTTCTTGGGGTCTTCCCACCAGGTGCGGAGGTCGCGCTCTATGGATGTGATGGATTGGAGTAGGGACCGTGTTGCGGCGTGGGTGACGCGGTGGGTGTTTGGGTTTGGGTTGGTGAGGTGGGCGGTTGCGGCGGCGTGGGCGGCGTCGACGAGGGGAATTTGGGCGTGTAGGCGTGGGCGGACGGGCACGGGCTGGGGGGGCTGTACGTTAGTCTCGTGGTTTGAAGGGCAAAGGGATTCCAAAGTGAAAAGACTAATCTGCTTACCCAAGGAAATCGATTTGGAATGGTCTTGACGGCGCACATTTGACACATGACGGCGGTTGTGCTTCTTTGGCCGGAGATGGATTTGGAAGGTTGATTTGTGAGTTAGTTTCGTGCAGGGGAGATTGCGGCAACGTGCGTCAGTGTAGACGAAGTTATTTTTGACGTGAGATGCTGAAAGAATGAGGCGAGGTTTTGGTTCCTGATGTCCGAATGCGGCAGGAACAAAGAGAATGAACAAGAATGGCGGGGCAGCAATGGGTCCAGGAATGCAGCACTAATGAACGGGTGATCACTCAGGAAATCGAAAACCAAGGGAAAAAGAGAAAATAAGAAAAGGGAGAGAAGTGGGCAATGGATTATGACAAACGACCTGCGTTCGGTACCACATGATGCATAAAATCAATCGTGAACAGAAGAGCTTCCTCAACAATCACATTGACTCCAGAAAATGCCAGCATGTATTCGACCACTCATGAAACACAAACAGGTTGTGCAACCCTCACAACACCGTCAAAACTAATCCTCACTATTCCACTTCCACTTCTCAACATCAAACTTCGTCTTCTCTTCCGCGTCAATAGCGCCTAAAAACAGAAACACACGAACCAGTCAGCCACCACTCTGAACATAATCATAAAAGTAGCAGATAATAGATAGTGACATTCACACACTTTTCTTAGTAGCCACCTCACTGACAACAGGAACTTCCACCTTCTTATCTGGCTTGGGGTTGCAGAACCCAGGTATATCCTTCTTGGCGACTTTCTTCTTTGCCATTTTCCGTGCTTCCTTCTTCTGGTCGGCGAGGTCTGCTTTTCGGAGGGTAGATTCTTTGGTACGGAGGGTGGCTGCTTCAGCGGCTTTGGCTTCTTTTTTGATCTTCTTTTTGAGGTGGGTGGGGTCTTCTTCTGTGATGTCCATGGATTTGCGCTTCTTGTGGTTGGGTGAATCGCCTTCTCCGCGCTCTTTCTTGGGTTTGTTGAAATTGTCATCCGCATAAGGTGCCTCTTGATTGAGGACGGCCTCGTCGTCATCCCATAATTCACTCGCCAGCCAGATGGGCAATGCCACGCTCTCAGGCGACTTAATGTGCAGAGATTTGACGCCTCTCCACCCTTTGGAGACGTGTTTGGCCACCATGCCCTCCACCACTGCCGTGACATTCTCAGCAACCATCTCTGCAGGCCACCCTGCCCATGCGACTTTGATCTGAACTGTAACGCTGGGCCCTAGGTGCACCGTGGTTGAATCCAACGCCTTTTGAATGTCTGGACCGACATCAAAGGGCTGTCCGATCAATTGTGATGGTCCATCCTTGTTCCGCTTTGCACCAAGCTCTTGCGCCTCCTTTCTGTTCTTCCCATGGTCTTTACTTTTGCCAATAAGTGAGACTGGTACTGGTCGCTTCGCTGTCTGTCGATAAAAGGTCTTGCCGAGGATCTGAGGGAGGAGATTAATGATGCGATCGTCGGCGAGGAAGATGTCGTATTCAGCAACCAGCTGCCGTTTGCTTTCGAAGGACTTGTACTTTGTCTTGAGTTTGGAGACGGCGACGACTTTGGAGATGCGAGGTTTGAGGTCTTCTGGAAATAGACGGTGCTTGACAAGATCCTTGTAGACTTTGCGGTTCGTCTCTGGTGGGTCGGCGGTGATGAGGCATATGCGGGTGGTGGCGGAAGTCCAGAGGGAATTTGGCACGGGTCTGCGTTTCCGTTAGCTAGATGTTATGCAGGAAATTCGTTGTCGCATACATTTTCACCGGCTTCCTACATGATGTTGTCAGTCCTGTTGTCGCATCTTGGAACCAGTTGCGCAACTTACAACTTGGAATTATCATTCAAATGTTTCTTCGCAGTCAGAACAAGCCAGAGCGGAACTTCTTCAACACTTTCGCTCTCTTCGGCGAGTAGATTCACTTTCTTGTCCTCGATCTCCTTCTGCGATTTCTCAATCGCTTTCGCAAGTGCTACAGCTGCTCGTAAAGTCTACGAATTGTTAGCTTTCCTGCCAGATATTTTACTCATAATTACATTACATACTTGGTCGGGATCGAGTTGATATGATGTACCAGACGCTGGCTTCGTCGTCAAAGGGGCAGTTCCTTTCGACATTGTGGTGGAAGTGTACGAGTGGTGCTTCTTATGAGACTTTGCGGAGAACTTTTTCTCAGGAAAATGTGATGCAGCCAAGATTTCGGCCCGCCAGGCACAAATATACTCACGCCTTGTGGCCTTGCGATTATCGGAGCTCCAATACGAAGTTCTTGAGAAGGAGCAAAACGAAAACTACAGACGAAAAGCAAACTCAGCGGACTGAATCAACTTCTCCTGCATTCATAAATCCCAATTCCTAATATCTTCACTTTTTAATCACACCTTATACTACCCTAAATCGCCAACATGACCACAACCCTCTCCCGCAACAACTCCTCCACAACCAAATTCATCGCAACCATCTTCACCGGTAAACCTACCGAGGATGAAACCACCACCTCAAACCAAGAAAACGAAAACCAAGAAGACATCCTCATGTCCCTCTTCCGCGACTTCATCTCCCTCATAGAAATCGTCCTCAACGTCCGCGAAGGGCGCATAATCCCACAATTCCGAACCCTAAACCACTCCAGAACAATAATAGAAGTTTCCTTCGAGACACCGAAACCGTATGCCCCATCTTTATTTGCAAAAGCCAAAGCGATAAGGGAGTGGGAGGGGAGGAGCGGGGTGGAAGTTATATTTCAAGCGGATATACCGGAGAGGAAGAATAAGAAGTTGGTTGTGTTTGACATGGATAGTACGCTGATACAGCAGGAAGTTATTGATGAGATTGCAAGGAAATTGGGGGTGGAGAAGGAAGTTTCTGCTATTACTGAGAGGGCTATGAATGGGGAATTGGATTTTACGGCTTCACTGCACGCGCGATGTGCGCTCCTGAAGGGTGTGCCCAGTACGGTGTTTACAGAATTACGGGATGTTATCACTCTCACGCCTGGTGCGAAAGATTTGGTTCATGTGCTCAAGCGACTGGGCTACAAGACTGCTGTCTTAAGTGGTGGATTCACACCCCTCACATCATGGCAAGCGGAACAATTAAAGTTAGACTACGCCTTCGCAAATCACTTGGAGGTCTCCCCTGACGGCTCCACCCTCACCGGAATCGTAACTGGCGACATTGTCAATGCCGAAAGGAAAAGAGAGCATCTCCTCGCTATCGCTGAAAAGGAAGGGATTGCCCTAGAGGAAGTTCTGGCAGTGGGAGATGGCGCTAATGATTTACAAATGATGGGCGTTGCCGGGCTGGGTGTTGCATTCAACGCTAAACCTAAAGTGCAGGTGGAGGCACCGGCAAGATTGAATGGGAAGAGCTTGTTGGATGTGTTGTACTTGCTTGGGTATACGGAGGAGGAGGTTGAGGGATTGTTAAGGTGAGGGAAGGGGAGAAGCGCAATGGCAATTTCTGATTTGTGATGTTTATCACGCCTTCAGGAATACGACTTCCAAGCTCACTGTGTTGAAGTGCTCGAGATATGAGCGGAAGTGGCATTCTTCCATGAGTTTCATGATTCCTGTTCCAACACAGCATTACTATACTGGCTATGAGAGGCGATACGGAATCCTTTCGTTTGACAGGAACTGGGGGCTCCCATCATTTTCTCCATCATTGTAGGAGCAGTCCCCTTGAAGAAAAACAGCGTGACTGGACGGCCACTTCCTCCAGGTTCCAGGTCGAGGTCGGACCGATCCGCTTCAGTTATTCGATCGTGGTACACTGCTTGGAACATGGGTCACTTTTCGCGATGCCTACATTATTGGAACAGTATGGATAGAGCAATGCTGTTGCGCATACGCTATTTGAGCGATTTGTACGAGGGGTTGATCGCGCAGCAAAGCTGAGTCACCTGCATTAACGGAGCCGAAGTCATCACTACTCTCTCACGTGGGATACCTGTCTTTGAGAACTAGATCGGGAGCGAGCAGAACACGGGGAGTATCACAGAAAGGAGATATCAATTTTAGTAACCTATCCTGGCATTTGTGCTTCAGGATTTTTTTCTACAACCAAAAGTATCTACGGAACAAACTCTCTGACAACCACAAAATGCAGTGCACATGCAAACAACATCCTCACATTTCTGCAGCCCTAACATCCGCCTTCACACCCTCCCAACTCCCCACACCCACCCCCTCAATCCCTCTCAAACTCTCCCTCCTCTGCTCCTCAACCGCCTCCTCACTCAACTGAGTTTCAGGCACCGGCCTCGCCCCCATAGGCTTCAAACCCCACCGCCCAAACATAGCCTTATCCTCCTCCCAGCCATTACACTCCGTCGTCAACATCTTCTCCCCAGTGAAGACGGCATTCGCCCCAGCCATAAAACAAAGCATTTGCTTTTCTTCGCTCATGACGTTCCTACCCGCTGCGAGGCGGATAATCGTTTTGGGGAGGATGAGGCGTGCTGTGGCTATGGTGCGGACGATTGCGTCGAAAGGGATTGGTGTGGAATCGCCTAGTGGTGTACCTTTAATGGGGACGAGAGCGTTTACGGGGAAGGATTCTGGATGTGTCGGCA
This sequence comes from Tothia fuscella, assembly GCA_010583015.1. Taxonomy (NCBI): domain Eukaryota; kingdom Fungi; phylum Ascomycota; class Dothideomycetes; order Venturiales; family Cylindrosympodiaceae; genus Tothia; species Tothia fuscella. The sequence continues at coordinate 32,662 of MU007057.1, read as the reverse complement.
TAGTGGAGACGGTGTGTAATAATCCAATGTGATCTTCTTCTTTCTCGCCTAGACCAAGAATTCCACCAGAGCAGACATTTATACCTGCTTCGCGCACGTTTTGGATGGTGGCGAGTCTTTCGTCGTAGGTACGTGTTGTTATTACGTTGGGGTAATGTTCGCGCGATGTGTCCACGTTGTGGTTGTATGCAGTGAGACCGGCTTCTTTGAGTTCTTGCGCTTGGAATTTATCTATCATGCCCAATGTGACGCATGCTTCCATTCCTAATTCTCGCACTCCGATAACCATTTCTTTTACGTTCTTTAAATTGGTCTTCCTGCCGCGCATATCCCTCCAAGCGGCGCCCATGCAGAAGCGTGATGAGCCATTCTCTTTGGCGACACGTGCGGCGTCGAGGACGGATTGGACAGTGACCATTTTGGTTGCTTTAAGACCGGTTGTGGCGGCGTGTTTGGAGGATTGCGCGCAGTAGGAGCAGTCTTCTGAGCAACCGCCTGTTTTTATGTTCATGAGGGTACACATCTGAATGGCACTGGGGGAGTGGAATTTGCGGTGGATGGTGGCCTACATTTTCCCATCTTGTCAGCAGTGTTTCTTCATGATCAATTGATACGGATTATCTCATATGATCTCGACTTGAAAGCAGGAGTTGTAATTAACAATCCAACCCCCACGATTGGCTCAAGAAATATCAACTCACAGCAGCATACTGCAACTGCACAAGCGGTGTATGATAAATCTCCCCAATCTCCTCCCTACTCCAACTCGTCCTCGCCCCACTAGCATTCAAAGCATCCTGCAACGCATTCTCCCCTCTGTACCGTGATTCAGCACTAGGCGGTGGTGGAGGTGCCGAAGTCGCAGCCGCAGCAGAACCGGGGGTGATATCGTGCACGGAGCTGAATGTGCGGATTGAGAGTGTAGTTCTGGAGGGGTGCAACCGTATGGAGGCGTGGAATGTGGAGCGGAAGCAGGACATTGTGATTGTTGTCCTCTGCTTGTGCAACTGAGTGGAGAGTGTTGGTGATTTGGCGTTGTATTTTGAGACGGAAAACAATCGGCTGGTGGGGCTTGTTCCTGCAGATCGGTTGGGATGACAGGGGTGTTTGAGACGGGAGAGATCGGAGAGGGGAAGTGGGACGTTGATGGAAGCCAACGTGATTGCGCGATCAATTGGAACCACACTAACACACGCGAGAAATGAGAAATGACGATTATGAGATTCGCCTCTTGATGTGCCGATACGAGTTGCTTAGTCTTGCAATTGTATTCTTTCAAGAGAGATTGTCGAAGAACAGGCGGGGTGTTGTTGTTGTTGATGAAGAGTCAGCATATTCTTATGCCTCCACCATAACTTACATGTACTTACGATTATAATGTAGACAAGCAATCACCCCAAATAACCTCTCACCGCGACGCCCACAATGCTCCACGAAATCCTCCTCTCACTCTCAGGCCACCCCTCAGCGCTCTTCCCTACCCAAAGCTTGGAGAACGGCACCACCTCCGCCAATATAGACTTTCCTCTACTCTCACCACCAGAGCAAGCACTTTTGAAAAGCATAGGACAACTATCACGTCTACATCGTGACATACGGAGTCATGCTTCAGCTATATCAGCACAACATCCCTCGACGATATGTAGAGCAGTTGCGACTGCCATAACTACGATTCATCTTGCCCGGTTTCAGCGGAAGATTTTGGAGGTGGAGGAGGGGATTTTGAGGAAGGATGCAAGGAGTGTGGGAGCTTATAATATTGTTCCATTGGCGGGTGTGGTTGGTGAATTCGATGAATGGACGAGGTTGATGGAGTGGTTCTGGCGTACCGTGTGCTTGATACAGGATCCAAATGGGGCCAGGACTTGTTCTGGAGTTGCTATTATTGATCGATTGAGACAAGAAGCGCAGACGGGATATCCTGATGTTGAACAAGCAGCTCTGGATCTTGGGAAAGTTGCTGAAGCGGCATGGTTGCGCCAATTGAGCACATGGTTGCTGTACGGAAAATTGCCTGCATTCGGAGCGGAGGATTTCTTTGTGCACAAGGTGGACGATGTGGAATTTGAGGCAGATGCGAAACTGCTGCCCAAATATGTTACACCGTCGACTGCTTCCTCCATCCTCTTCATCGGCAAATCATTGAATCATATTCGAATACGCGGAACTGCAGAGGGAACCCCTCGCAGAGCAGGGACAGAGCTCGACTTACTCCCGATACATCTTAAACATCTCTCAACACTCGCCCTACCAATTTCGTCCTCTGCTCTCTCCTCAGCAGTTGCGTCGATACGCCTCTCCCTATCGAGAAACACGCTCCAACAACTTTTACCCCTGCCGAAGATAATAAACCTCCTTACCATATTCCGGGATTACTTCCTCCTCGGCAAAGGTGAATTCGCAGTCTCCCTCATAACGACAGCCGAAGCCCACTTGCAATCGCGGAACAAGAACACAGGCCCGCAATCGACTACCAAAGGCGGACTCACGGATTCTCTAAGGGGTCTTGTCATCAAAGAAGCGGAACTAACCACTATCCTCTCCAAGACATTTTCAACTTTGTCCTCACTCGTGGAAGATGACTCCACCGATGCGGAATCCCTCGACTTTGCACGTGGGCTCTTCCGTCTCACCACAGCGAAATCATCCAACATCACTAAAAGAGCTTCAAATAACAAATCCTCACCACCCACATTCAATGATTTCCTTCTCCCCATACCAACAACTCTGACAATGGAACTCAAATCACCGTACGATCTCTTCGCCACCTCAGCAGAGTTGGGAGTCTACTCTAATTTGCACTCCTACCTGCTCTCAATACGGCGAGCGCACATGCGATTGGGAGATCTATGGCGGCAGACTCAACTGAGGAGAGTTCATCCTGCTCCTCTGGGTCCACCACTAAGTTGTTCAGAGCATGGTCTGAAGGTTTTGGAAATTCGAAGGGCAAGAGCGAGAAAGAGAAATGCGGATATGAGGGGTACATGGGCGACTTGCTCTGCTGCTGTGTTTTTGCTCGGTGAAATGGGAAACTATTTCGAGGGTGAGGTTGTTGGTGGAGCGTGGGGTGATCTACGGGAGTGGATATCACCTGTCATGGCTAACGTTGAGGAAGATGATGGAGATGGGGATGAAAATACGGCTACAGCAAATAAGCCGCGACATCACGATCCAGAAACACTATCATCAGCACATAGGACCTTCCTCTCGACATTAACACATACACTCCTCCTCACGGATTTAAAATTCACGAAAGTCCTACGAGAACTACTCCAGCATATCGATGGCCTCGTATCCCTCCTACACCGTCTCCAATCCACTCAATCGAACATGGACCTAGAAGAAGATGAAGGAATCGTGGATGTCCTTTCCAATTCCTCAGCAGAAGAATACGACTCCATAACTAAAGAACTGGGAAGAGCTCGAAGTAGAGTCGATTCGGGACTCAAATCCGTGGTGGCGAGGCTGAGGGAATTGGATGGATCGGAAGAAAGGGTCCATGTGGGGAGTGAGAGTCTTGGTGGTGATGGAGGGGAGGGAGGTGAGGGTTATAGAGGATGGAGGGGTGGGGGCGTGGAGAGGTTGCTTATGAGGCTTGATGTTCATTATGGTCATGAGAGGGATGAGGAGGATGGGGGGAATGATTTGGTCTGATGGTGGGTTTTCGGCGCACTTGGAACTCTGATCTGTATTGGCGGTACCATTGAATGCTACACGGCTTCCGAGGTTTTGCTTACTGGTCCATTGCCTTTGCACGATTCGAGAAAGGACTTTGCGTGTTGAAGTATTTCTACAATGAAACTCAATCCCCCTTACACTGTTCGTACTGCTGTTCGGATTGTCTCTTCAAAGGTCGAGCCATTACTGCAGTCCTAATTGTGCTTCCCATAATGACAGTCTCACTCTGCGAACGCAGGATGCAATTCCCCAATAACACCACGCGCAGTCGTCCAGAAGAGGTGGTGAAAATCTGTCCGCCGGACCCCAGGAACCAATTTTGGAGTGTGCCAATTATGCCATTACCAGAGCCCATGTGGTGTTGCTTTTCTCGGCGCACTATTTCTCCAAGCTTGACTACCTCTCGTTAAGTAGACTGATTATAAGGGTGGGGACTGTATATGGGCTGGAGGGGCATGGAAGGAGGATCGTGTACACGAACGACTACGTTCACGGTGCTTTGGCTTGGTGTTAGGGTTGTGAATGAATGAGCTCCGAAACCGGCCGATTTTCATGCACAGCGCTTGCCCGATGTAGTAGGCAGGCTAGTGTGTATTACCCGGCGTGCTTCTCGGTTTGCATTTAAATACCTTGCTTCAAGCCCTCAACTTACTCTTCCACTCAACAACCACAACAAAAACTCAATTCAACAGTAAGTCTAACCTCCAACCCAATACCACTACCTCCACCACTCACATTACACAGAACATCACATACACAAAACAAAACACTCACTTCAAAAAACATTCCAAACATGAACTCCATCATGTTCTTCCTCACAACCGCCCTCCTCACCCTCATGGGTCTCACCACCGCCGCCCCAACCACCAACATCAACAACGCTCGCGACATCACCGCCCCCGCCCTCGGCGTCGCCATCGACATCTGCAAAGAATTCAACTACGTCGACTGCTACCTCAACCTTCACCTCGACGACAATACCTGCACCAACCTGAACATGCACGAATTCGCCGGTGCAAAGGGCCTCTCTTCCGTAAGCAGATTCCGTTTATTCTGAAGAGACCGAACCCACAATCGTGTACTAATCATCAAATAGATTCGCTTTGGCGGCAACATGTACTGCGCACTCCATGAAAAAATTAATTGCGAGGATGGTGGTGAGATTCTGTATGTTCAGCACTCGGAACCAAATTTGAGGCATGCAGAGGGAAATCGCGGACATGATTGGGATAATAGGGCTGTGGCGCTTAAGTGTCATAGGCGGGAGTAGGGAGCATGAGGAGAGAGCCTATGGGCTCGCTTCTGCGAGAGTCATGGCTTTCTGGTTTCATGGTGCGCGTAATGGGGAAGGTATTTCATGGATGGGTGAAGAGTCCATTCTCAGAAGACAAACGGCTTAATTTCTAGGCTCTTAAAATTCGGGGATTGAGATTCACTCTTGCTACTCCAATTGAAAAGATACTGATGTGTGACTAATGCGCCAGATCGCAACTTGAATTAGTTGGAATATGCTTTGCTTTTTTTGAGAAACGACACCCGAAGCTGCCCCTTGAGCTCGCACCTATGCCCAGCTGTTTTTTTCTCAGATACCATTGCTGTACTACTCATTACTCCGTCAACCCTTATCTCTCCACTTTATCTGAAAGCCTGCAGTCTCTGATGTGCATATTAATCATAACTGAATCAGATTCTGAAGCTGTAAAATCTTGTAAGAAAGGAAAAGAGCAATCATTCTGCTTGCAACAACAGGCTGGTGTCAACAACTGTATGGATTCGAGAAGAGATTTAAGCTGGACGTCGTCATGAACTTGTTGGAGATGCGATATCTCCCGTTCCTGATACAATAGATTAACATCGATTAGCCCTACCCACACGGACCTGTGCCTGCCACGAGTGGTAAGACAGTTCAAACCAGATACTAAATTGCTTAATGAAGACCAGTCTTATCAGCCAGATTGGCTGTGCGGGAGATGCATACAAGTTTGGCAAACCTCAATTACCGAGGTGGACATCGAGAGTCATGGAGTGTAGGACAATAACAGGCCTCGCGACTTACGACTTGCATCATGTTACTCTGTAGCAGTGTAGTTCTGGGGTTTGCGCTCTTGGTGGTGGCTGCAGTGGAGGTAATCCACAGAGAGCCAGTTTTCCCAGAATCGAGTGGGACTCGAGATCTCACTCTTGATGTGTTGGAAAGGAACAAGTACGGCCTTTTTATATTTGTGAAATAACAGACGCTCACTCGTTGATAGAGATGTCTTCCAACGAGACCGTTATGGATTGGATTGGTTAGAATGGGCAGACGTTTCGCCTGATAAAAGCCACGATGCCTACAGAACATATCTCTCATCATCAGGAAATCTCATAGAAGAGAATCTAATCTCAGCAACCAAGCGAACTATCATGCAAGCACCTCCAAAAGCTACAGGTTACTCGTTAAATGCCGATAAAACAGTCGCACTTTTCGCAGTCAATGTTACCCAAAATTACCGCTACTCTTCCTTTGCCAACTACCAAGTTCAAGATGTCAAGACCAAAATCGTACAATCATTAGATCCCGATCAAAATGGGGACATCCAATATGCAGTCTGGTCCCCAACACAACCGACCGTTCTTGGGTTCGTCAAAAACAACAATATCTACCTCTGGAATGCCGGTGAAATCAGTCCTGTAACTCATGATGGCAGTGCAACACTTTTTCATGGTGTACCTGACTGGGTATACGAAGAAGAGATGTTGATGAGTAGAAGCGCACTGTGGTTCTCGCCGGATGGGACTCATATCGCTTGGCTTTCTTTTGATGATTCGGAAGTCCCGGTCTATACTGTTCCATATTATATGAATGGGAATAAGTATGCTAAGCCGTATCCTAAAGAGAAGAAGATTCGATATCCCAAACCGGGGGCAGTGAATCCTACTGTCAAGGCAAGTGTTTTCAATATCGATACGAGGGTTACAGCGAAAATTCCTCTGGCGGTTTCCTCGTTCTCGCCAGAAAACTTAATCGTCGGGGAATTGGTTTGGATGACCAATAACCACGATAAGCTCATCATTCGATGCTTCAATCGCGTTCAGAATGTGGCGAGGCATTTACTGTATAACGTCAATACTCTGGGAACAACGGAGGTTAGGCGTCGTATTGAAAGTGACGGATGGCTTGAGAATACCAAAAGCATGAAATGGATTGGCCAGATATTGAGTGGTCGATACGCTTCTAATGGTACGTCCTACTATCTGGACGTCTCTGATCAAGATGGCTGGCAGCACATTTATCTCCATGCCGTGGATTCGGAAAAGAGCTGGCAGCTTACGAAAGGGGAGTGGGAGGTCCGGAGGATTTCCTCGGTAGATGTGCAGCGTGGGTTGGTGTATTTCACATCAACTGAACGTCACCCGACGGAGTCGCACCCTTTCTCGGTCTCATTTTTCACAGGTGAGAAGAAAGAGGTTGCGCAGGCAAGGCTACCAGGATTCTATGAGATTTCAGTCTCTTCCAGAAATCAGCACATGCTTCTCTTATACACTGGACCGAATGTCCCCTATTCTCAGCTGTATTCGCTCAACTCTACCGATACACCGATTCGCACAATCGACTCTGGGGATGGAATGAAGAAGATATTGCAGCAGGTCAAATTGCCTAGAATCTCATACATCGACTTATTACATCCATCCGGCTACAACTTATCAGCAAAAATGATTTTTCCTCCAAACTTCTCAACAAGTAAGAAATTCCCGGTCCTCTTCACACCGTACGGTGGACCAAATTCCCAGCAGGTCACGAAGCAAATGGGCATGTTTTCGAATTCTCTCTTTGCCGTCACAGATCCTGCCCTTGAATATATCACCTATACAGTGGATAACAGAGGCACCGGCTTTCGCGGACGAAATTTCCGTAATGTCTATTATAAAGCTATGGGAGTTGTTGACGCTGATGATCAAATCTGGGCTGCTAGGGAGCTTGCTAAGAATCCTTGGGTCGACAAAGATAAGATTGGTATTTGGGGATGGAGTCACGGAGGCTATCTAAGCGCAAAAGTCATAGAAAAGAATAGCGGTGTCTTCAGTTTTGCTATTGCGACAGCTCCGACGACTGATAGCCGCTTGTACGACTCCATGTTTATGTATCCAAATCTCCAGGTAAGAAGCGTATGTTCAAGTCGGTCTTAGTCAACTTGGTAGACATGGACTTCCGTCAGCGAAGCCTTATATGATTGCGGTTGATTATTAGCGAGGACAAGAACATATGCTTTCCTTCCTTCCTGCATACACTTCTGACCTCCGCCTTAGGGAGCGGTATATGGGAATACCACAGTGGAACCAATCCGTGTACGACCAAGCTGCAATCACAAACCCTGCGGGTTTTCTGAACGTCAAAGGCAGTGTACTCATCCAGCACGGCACTGGAGACGATAACGTCCACTTCCAGCATACGGCTGGATTAGTGGATCTTCTCATGGGTGCTCAGGTTCCGCCAGAGAAGATGCAGGCGCAATTCTTTCCTGATTCGGATCATCAGATTGCTTATAACAAAGCAGGGACTTTTCAATCGAGGCAATTGAAGATGAAGCTTTTGGAAGAGAAGCACAGAGTTGTTGTGTCGGAGAGTCAGGAAGGAAATGTTGACATAGTGGAGTTTGCTGATCAGTCGATAGAGAGAGGAATACACAATGGGATGAAAGAAATCAGGGGCGAAAACAGGAAACAGATTGTGGGATACAATATGTCATAACACCAAAGGCAAACAGTTACTCTTCTCCTGTCACGTCTGTTGCTTCCTCTTTACAATCTCTTTCCTCAAATCCCGCCGTCACACCACACCTTCGCCTCCAGAATCTGCGATCGTTCAGTTCCCTACCCCTGAATCTTAGCCTTGTGCAGCATTCTCAATACCATAACATCATCGTATCTCAATTCCTCGCTCAGCCTGATAGTAGTCAAGCAATCCAACGAAACCAAGTCCCTTATTTTTCATCCAACTTCACGGCGTGAAAGAACCCACATAAACTCCAACTCATGTTGAAATCTCTCAAACTGGCCAAAGAGGCCATGCCTTCATGCGCAGACATCATCTCCACTATAGTAGATTTGATGGCTGCGTTGCCACATTGGAGAGTATCACTTATGACAGATTCGGCCAGGTCTTTGGATTGGAATTGGCTGCAATAACTTTCAACGGAAGCAAATGTGGGAATGGATTTAGAGATGCTGATTGTGTTGAAACCTTGTGGGAAACGTAATGTCCATCCCTGCGTGCAGACGCACCCCGTAATGAGACAGAGTGGGGGTACATTGAATTCAAGCAACTGTAACTCTGTAAAAATGTCAAAATATCCCATGACGTCTCAAAGATCTTGTATTGCGGCTATTTAAGAAGACTCCTAAACTTAGCTACCTAAAAATTACGATCGTGTGGTTACCGCCTTGCTTGATTTACGAACAGCCTTCTTTCGTCGTAAAATAGCTCCACTTCACCATAGCACCACATTTTATTGATATTACGGATTGAACTTCTAGACAAGTCTCATCCACGCTTTGGAATCCTACTGGCACACTAAGAAGTCAATATCAGCATTGTGGCGGAAAACACGCGCTGTGTTGCGCGAAGTTGCCACATGAATCGGTACTTCCGAACAAGCGTTCAAGGATCCCCTGTCAAATCTGCATGCCCCCGCATTAATGCTTACAGTGTATTGTATTCTATATAAGCATATGCCAAGCCTGTTCGGCTATTTTGATTAGTCAACTGTGGCTGATGTGGTCCAACTTCTCTTGGCGGCCGGGGCAACTAATCTTTGGGTTCTGGTGGGCGTACAGTTTACGAAAGAAGCATCAACCTCACAGCAAACGAAGGAATCCTATTTCCTTAGGCACTGACGTGTGCAATTTTATTAAATTCAACCCTCCTCCATACCTAGAAGCTAATTGCGTAAATATCTTCCACCATTCGCGCCACTGGGGCAACCTGTACTCCGCTCGTCCAGGGCACCACTTGGATTTTCACTGACTCTGGCGCTTCGCTCATACACGCAACTTTAGCCTTTGGCTCTCCTACTCCTGTTTCTGGTGGACTCTTGCGCTTCCGGCCACGCTTTCTCTTGCTTGCTTCTGGGACGACTGTCTCTGGAGCGTCTACTTCTAGAAGTGTCTTGCGCTTCCGACCACGCTTTCCTTTTCCCTCCATTTTAGCTTATTCCTTCGCCTCCCTCTCAATCCGCTTCACGATAAGGTCCTCATAGCTTAAAACCTTCGCTTTTCCCAGCACCAATGATTTGGTAGATCGTCGAACTTTGGCTTCGTTGTTGACTCTGAGTAAGAATTCAATTTGGTCGTGCTAAAGGGCACCCTTAGTAAGGGATGTTTGGGCTGCATTAGTGAGCTTCTGTATATGCCTTTGCAGATTCTGTTTGTTCGTCGTATTAAGCGTATGAGCGTCTCGTTTGATAATATGATTTTGCAACGATATAAGAGCCTCTGTTGACACTGGTGTGACAGGTGTTTGCAGTACTTCGTCCTGTGGACAATGCCCCACCTCTCCATCAACGGCTTGCGGAATAGTTAGTTCAGCTGGGGGCTTCGGTATATTTCTAAGTACTCTGTTAGGGGTGAATGGCACCAACCCGCATGCAGCGAGACCGGTCTTAATATTCTTAGCTGCAAGCGCTGTTTCTCTCGCAGGGATGTATAGAGACGTGAAATGTTGCTTGCCGATAGTATTTACACCACCTTGCTCGAGTCGTTCTGCTTGTTCGCGATAGGCAGACTTGAGTGAGGCAAACACTGCCACATCACAGGGCTGGAGCTTATAGGAAGTATGAGAGGGCAATCGACACAGAATGATGTTGTTCGCGAAACAGTACTCGAGGATTTCGAGGGTTTCATGCGTAGCGAAGCCATCGCTGATTAGTACACGAGGTTTCTGATTCGCTCGTGCTCTAGTCTGGGGGTCAAATATACGCTTGAGCCATTCTAAGCTGATCTTAGAGTCGGTATACCCAGATTCAGAGCACGCATACTGCTACCCAGGGGTAGGGAATGTGGTCCAGTTGCTTCGATGGGTGGTAGCCGGCCAAATAATCATGGGTGTTAGGTACCTACCATCGGCGCTAATACATTCAATTGCTGTGACAAGTGTTCGCTTGATACGTGCGCCTCTGTAGTCGCGCATATCGTCACTACCTACTAGGACTTTGATGGATCCTGGCATACTGAGCATTACTCCAGTCTCATCTATATTATATAAGTTCTCATCAAGTACGGTTAGATCTCGTAACACATCTTCGATCGCGTCGAACCAATGTGTAATCTTCTTATAAATATTCTTCTCATAGCGGTTCCAGTCCAGGGCCTTTACTCTTCTCGCTTTCAGTTGTGGATAGCGTGTCTCCAAGGCTTTCGCCCAGTTCTTGCCTAGAGGTTTGGGTGGTCTGTCCGATAGGGGCCGCTGGCGGGTGGCACTAAAGGCTATTAAAGGAATATACTTTATTCGTACATGTTGTCCAAGATTAGCCATTTGCGACAAGAAATCAATAACAGCTTTAGCTTCGCATGGGGTGAGATACTGTTGGCTCAGAGCCTTTTCTTCGATGGATTGCCGTCCCTGTGCACGGTGATGGAGGGTACTGCGAGGGACCATGCCATGATCCGCTAGTGCACGGTATGATTAGGAACGCCAGGAGGAACGCCGTGTATCAATACTTGCGTGGCTTTGTCCATATTGGCTGCTTTGATGGTGCTGATGGAAGGGAACGAGCGAGGAGGAACGAAGTGAAGGGTCAAGGCGCAGGTGGGAATGCGCTTGACCCTGGGAAATGGCCCATTTTGTGGCCCTGTGGCCCATCTATTTTTATCCGCCTCAAATTTCGAATGCCAGGATTTCGCTGGGTAATCGAGGACGGGCACCTAAGCAACTGTAGGAATTGACAGTTGAACGGTGAGAGGAGAGGTTCAATGTTCAAGGGCTCTCAAGCTCGAACCTTTGATCAGATGCCTGCAGGTTTGCGGTTGACCAGTTATTCAACGGTTATGAGATGGTGGCGCCAACCGGGGCATGCGGGGGAGTGTCGACAGGACTGAAGCTGAAGAGTGCGCCAGGCGCTAAGGCTACTAGGCTTACAAGAATAATCGAATTTGCTCAACAACAGTCAATGCGACATGACCTTTGCCGTCGAACACACATCGCGATCGCGTACCAGCGACATTCCTCACACTCTCATAGCAGTGTGAGCTGTGCAGCTTTGCCGCCTCCTCCGCCCTCTGCTTGGTTCCACTCCCGGAAAGCGCTATGCGTCTGTTAAAGCGAGACAATACAGGCGCGTTCAGCCTCACTGAAGACCTTGTTGGAGACGACGCGATTCCCCCTTACGCAATACTATCGCACACTTGGGTTGAGGGCCAGGAGGTAACATTTCAAGATCTGGAGGAGTGCACAGGTGGAGGCAAGCGCGGCTACGACAAGCTTTGGTTCTGCGCTGAGCAAGCTAAGCGCGACGGCTTGCAATACTTCTGGGTAGACACGTGCTGCATCGACAAATCGAACCATGCCGAACTCTCGCGAGAGATCAATGCCATGTTTCGCCGGTACCGCGACGCGAGCCGATGCTATGTCTACTTATCCGATGTGCCATACTTTCCACCTGGTGAACATGGACAGCTGTGGGAGTCCGCATTTCGCAAAAGTAGATGGTTTACAAGGGGCTGGACACTTCAGGAGTTACTTGCTCCTGTTTCGGTCGAGTTCTTCTCGAGCATAGATAAGCAGAACTGGGAGTACAGGCGACTTGGGGACAAATGCTCCTTAAGACAATGGATCCACGAGATAACAGATATACCTCATGCAGCATTAGGAGGATTACGCATGTCTCAGTTCAGTATCGAAGAGCGGCTAATATGGATTGAACGCCGGCAGACGACAAAGCCAGAGGATAAGTTTTATTCACTGCTAGGAATTTTTGATATTAAAATACCCCTAATCTACGGCGAGGGCGCCGCGCAAGCATACGCTCGGCTACGGGAGGTGATCGATAGGCAAGAGAAGTGCATGCAAGATCTATACGTCTCTGACCCACGCGATGACAAGAAGCGGATTGAGGACACCAAAGGTGGCCTGTTGAAAGACTCGTATCGCTGGATTTTGGAGAACCCCGACTTCCGACAATGGCACAGCGCCCAGCAGAATCCATTGCTATGGATTAAGGGTGATCCTGGCAAGGGCAAAACAATGCTGCTGTGTGGCATTATTGACGAGCTCAATAAGTCAGTAAATGAGACGGTTCTTCTGTCCTACTTCTTCTGCCAGGCTACTGATTCGCGAATCAATAATGCGACGGCCGTATTGCGAAGTCTGATTTATTTGCTTATCAATCAGCGGCCATCACTTGCCTCGCATTTACAGAAGAAGTACGACCAGACAGGCAAAAGGCTCTTCGAGGATGCAAATACGTGGGCTGCTTTGTCCGAGATCTTCACAAACATCTTACAAGACCCAAGCTTAAACACAACCTACCTAATTATCGATGCGCTCGATGAATGCATAGCAGATCTGCCAAAACTACTAGGCTTTATAGCTCAACAATCGACTGTCTCTTCTCGTATCAAGTGGATTGTGTCGAGCCGCAATTGGCCTGAGATTGAGGAACGGCTAGACAGGGCCGAACGAAAGGTTAAACTATGCCTTGAGCTGAATGCCGAGTCCGTTTCTTCAGCTGTTGGTGTCTACATCCAGCACAAGACGGAACAGCTGACGGTAATAAAGAGGTACGACCAGAAAACACGACTAGCTGTTCTACAGCATCTTGTCTTAAACGCGAATAATACCTTCCTTTGGGTGGCATTGGTGTGTCAGAATCTCGAGTCGATCCAACGATGGGAAACTCTTGCGCAATTGAATACATTTCCACCTGGACTTGATTCTCTTTACCAGCGGATGATAAATCAGATCTATCGTTCGATTTCTGCGAATCTCTACAAGCAGATACTCGCCTCGACCGCAGTTGTTTACCGACCCATTACTCTGAAAGAACTGATATCTCTAGTTGAGATACCCGAGGATATGGCTGATGACCTAGAGTCGATGTCGGAGATTATTAGCTATTGCCGCTCGTTTCTGACTGTTCGAGAAGGGATTATCTACTTTGTGCATCAATCCGCGAAGGACTATTTGCTTACCGACGCCGAAACAGTCAATAAGGTCTTCCCGTCTGGAATAGGAGAGGCTCACCATAAAATACTATCGAGATCACTTCAGGTTATGTCTCGGACGCTACGACGAGACATGTATAGCTTATACGCGTTGGGATATCCTATCGCGCGGGTTAAACCTCCAGATCCAGATCCATTGGTGATGTCGCGCTACTCATGTATTCACTGGGTTGATCACCTCTGTGACTGGATCTCTAAGTCTCGTGTACAGGAGAGTCGCGACCTGCAAGATGAAGACACAGTCGAAGTATTTATAAGAGAGAATTACCTCTACTGGCTTGAGGCTCTTAGTCTTTGCAGAAGTATGTCGGCTGGTGTACTTTCCATGGCAAAATTTGAAGCTTTTCTCTCCGTAAGCCTTGTTTCCACCATTTCTATTAATAGGCAATGCTGATATATCAACTAGGCTAGTGTAGACATGCCGACTTTACTGGCGCTAGTTCGAGACGGACGCCGATTTATTATGGCTCACAAGTTGGCTATCGAAAATAGTCCGCTTCAAGCATATGCTTCTGCTCTATTGTTCAGTCCAACTGGTAGTATAATAAAGAATCTTTTTAAAAAAGAAGAGCCAGAGTGGATCATCTTGAAGCCGGCTATGGGCGATGATTGGAGTCGTTGCCTGCAGACGCTCGAGGGCCACAGTAATTTGGTCTACTCAGTAGCCTTCTCGCACGACTC